>VNWX01001813.1:0-13930 GCA_009869905.1 Ceratophysella communis | reverse complement strand
GACGGCGGCGCTACGCACGCACGCTCGGTACGCTTGCGCTAGGAACGCGTAGCGCGCGCGAAGGATTGCGCTGCGCCCCGCCGCAGCACTTGCGTTTGCTCGTTGGCGCGTCAGCAGAATTCCTATCTCCCTTAAAATATTTTGACCCAAAGGCCACTTGGCAGTATAGAGACTTTCCCGATTTCGGGGACGAGGCTTCGTTCTAGAGCCTCGTACCAATTTCAACTCGTAGAATAACGCCCGAGAACTTCCACGTCCGTAGTAAGGAAATAAACAGAACACCGCGTATCCATCGCCAGATGAAGTCTCATTCTGTAATTGGATAGTCGTGCGAGAATCAGTGGGTGACTACAGGTAACGCTAGACACTAATGATTGATTTCATTTTTGATCTTATTCCCGGGTAAGTTATAGGGAGTCACACATGCCATATCTACCTTCTCGTAGGAGGTTAATAGTTAGGCATTTCGCGACGCACGGATCAGCACGGCCTGTTACCTTCTACTCTGGAATTAAATCTTCATCCATGAAGCATGAGGTGTCGGGTCTTTCGTGGCTGGAAATGGTTTCCTGTGTCCCAACTCGCTTATTCACTCGCCAACCTTCTTCCTACTTCCCATCTCCAAAGGCTGGCTCCACAGTTTCGAGGCAGCTTCTTTGATCAGAAAGGAAAACTCCACCACTTCCTGCTCAGCTCCAAGCATCGACAAAAGAAAACTCGTGGCGCAGAAATCGTCAGGCTGCGCCTTTCTAGTGACTCTTTTCCTCTCTCCTGCACTACACAACATCCTCAAGAACTTCTGGTCTTGGCCAGTTGTTCTTTCCTCCACAATTTCGTTTGTTTTTTAAACAAGAAGTTGAAGCCTCATCCACTTTGAAGCCCTATCCTTTTGTCATTTGAGTCATGCGCTAGTATTAGCCCTGCACCGCGCCGCGCTGCGCTCCATCGCGCATGGAAAATTGAAGCAGCATGGATCTTTCCGCAGTTGTCGTTCTTTCACACCTGTTACAGTGTCCCTTGTTTAGGGGATAGGAAACTGACGGCGGCGCTACGCACGCACGCTCGGTACGCTTGCGCTAGGAACGCGTAGCGCGCGCGAAGGATTGCGCTGCGCCCCGCCGCAGCACTTGCGTTTGCTCGTTGGCGCGTCAGCAGAATGTCTTGAGAAGCGAGAATCCCACACGACAATGCGTTAAAAAATGTAAAGGGTGTGTACTTGTGCTCCATCTGGAATGAAGTACTGGGTCAGTACTCGGGAATTGTAGAATCGAGAGTCTAGAATAGGTTAGGGTTTTTTGAGCTAATGGTATTTTCTTTGATTTCCTCCTTGAACATCTTTCAATTGCATCTCCTCGTCTCTCCTCTTGATTTTTGTTCTCATTGAATTGTGGAATTCATTAAACCCTGTTCATTACTGAACGTCCTTGTTCCTCATCTCCTTTCACCTCCCTTCCCAAACAACAGCAATGCTATCTGAAGGCGATCGAAACAAGACCTGACTTCGCGGTTGCATGGAGCAATCTGGGATGTGTTTTCAACGCCCTGGGAGAAATTTGGTTGGCCATTCATCATTTTGAAAAAGCAGTGACCCTTGACTCCAACTTTCTGGATGCGTATATTAATCTTGGAAATGTTCTCAAAGAAGCACGAATTTTCGATCGGTAAGTCGCCTAAACATCGTTTTTTACTCTGTGCAGTTAATTAAATCCCTAACAATTTTAATATTTTTACAGAGCCGTAGCGGCGTACCTCCGTGCTTTAGCACTCAGTCCAACTAATGCCGTTGTTCATGGAAACCTAGCATGTGTTTACTACGAGCAGCAGTAAGTAGCAGATTTCAACTAATAATTTGAGTTAGCATTGCAGTCATGTGACGACTAAAATGTTTATTTCATTTGAACAGAGCCACAGATTTAGCGATCGAGACGTATCGAAGAGCAATTGACCTACAACCCAACTTCCCTGATGCCTATTGTAATTTAGCAAATGCCTTGAAGGAAAAAGGATTAGTTAAAGATGCAGAAGATTGTTATAACACAGCTCTTACGCTGTGTCCCAATCATGCCGATTCCCTCAATAATTTGGCGAATATTAAACGAGAACAAGGTTACATTGAAGATGCTACGCGACTTTACGTCAAAGCTCTGGAAGTAAGTTTTAATTTAACTGTTGAGAATATTAATAAAATATTAATATTTCACAGATATTAATTTTTTAAATCAATTTCAGGTCTTCCCGGAGTTCGCTGCTGCTCACTCAAATCTTGCTTCTGTGCTTCAGCAGCAAGGGAAATTACCAGAAGCTTTGCTACATTATAAAGAAGCTATTCGGTTAGTATGAATTTTAATTTTAGTTAGCATTTAACAACTATTTTATCATTATTTACTTATTTTTATGTTTGTTTTTTTGTCGCAGGATTCAGCCGTCCTTCGCTGATGCTTTCAGTAACATGGGTAATACACTTAAGGAAATGCAAGATGTGCAAGGCGCACTCCAGTGCTATCAGCGAGCTATCACAATCAATCCGTCATTCGCTGATGCCCATTCAAATCTAGCCTCGATTCACAAAGACTCTGGTAATATTCCTGAAGCTATTCTGTCATACCGAACAGCTCTGAGGTTGAAGCCAGATTTCCCGGACGCATTTTGCAATCTGGTGCATTGCTTACAAATTATTTGTGACTGGGGTGACTATGAAGAGCGTATGGAGAAATTGGTAAGACTCTTGAATGGATTTCTGGATGCCTTTTTGAGAAGACTCCGATATACTTGATAATAATGTTCTCGATTCTTCCATCAGGTGAAGATTGTTCAAGATCAGCTGGACAAGAACAGATTGCCTTCTGTACATCCCCATCACTCAATGTTGTATCCATTGACCCATGAGCAGCGCAAGATGATTGCTTGGCGACATGCATCTATTTGTACCGAAAAGGTATGGCTATTATTATCATTATTTAAAACAATTTGTTTAAATGAATATAATTTAATCCGAAACTTTGTTCGTAGATTTCTGTTCTTCACAACCACAAATATACGTTCAAACGCAGTTTGAATGCTCCCAGACTCCGCATTGGTTACGTTTCTTCCGATTTTGGAAACCATCCGACATCGCATTTGATGCAGTCTATTCCCGGATGTCACAACCGAAGCAATGTGGAGATCTTTTGCTATGCCCTTAGTCCTGATGATGGTACAACTTTTCGAGCTAACATTGTTCGAAAATCTGAACATTTTGTTGATTTGTCAGCTGTAAGTTCCTTGAGAGATCAGCCATAATTGTTAATTCTAGTTTCATCCGGCTAAAATTAGTATTTTCTGTGCCCCTGGTTTATAGGTTATGTGTAATGGAAAGGCGGCAGACATTATCAATCGGGATGGAATTCATATTCTTGTCAATATGAACGGTTACACTAAAGGTGCCCGAAATGAAATCTTTGCACTCAGACCAGCTCCCATTCAAGTAATGTGGCTTGGATATCCGGGATCGAGCGGAGCGAGCTACATGGATTATATAGTTACTGATCGTGTCACGTCACCTATCGAGTATGCCCATCATTACAGCGAGAAGTTAGCATACATGCCACACACGTATTTCATCGGGGATCATCGTCAAATGTTCCCTCATCTCCGGGAGCGAGTGCTTCTGCAAGATAAGGTAATCCGTGCCTATATATAAATAATGATTTACGTAACTCATTTCACTTGCTGACATTAGGCTTTGAATTTTGTTTACAGAATAAGGATCAAAAGGTCACTGATAATGTGGCGGTCATCAATGCTCCTGACCTCGGTCCAGTAATGAAGCATGCGGATGTTAAAGTTGTGCGAGAGGTCGTTAACGTGAGTGGTGCTGACCCCGCGACCAGTGGTCCGGTGACAATTTCTTTCAAGGTTACAGATCTGCCTTTGTCCACACCGATTGAGGTAGCTACTAATATGTTTTATTGAAATTATAATTTAATATTGTAAAATAACAGAATCTAATAGGTACTATAATTTGCAGACAATGATTCGATCTGGCCTTGTTCAAACTACCGTAAACGGTCTGGTTATTCAAAATGGTTTGGCGAATACTCAAGCCAATAACAAAGCAGCTACGGGCGAGGAAGTTCCTCAAAGTATCCTTATCACATCACGTCAGCAATACGGGCTGCCTGATGATGCCGTTATTTTCTGTAATTTCAACCAGTTGTACAAGATTGACCCACCCACACTTCAGAGCTGGGTGAATGTAAGTTTCTTCCTTAATTTAGGTTTTTTTCGTAATTAGTGTCATTTATTAATTGACAGACTTTTTCTGGCCTCATGTCATGATTGATAAGAGCTCGGTTAACACTTTTTCCTTGTATCTCTATTGGTTAGATCCTTAATCGAGTTCCCAATGGAGTACTGTGGCTTCTGCGGTTTCCTGCTGTTGGCGAAGCGAATATCTTGGTAAGTTCATACATAGGAATAAGTGAAGACTATCTCCAAATTGTCTGACTCGATTCTACGAAACTCCTGCCGTAGCATCTATATTACTCTTGAACATGAACTTGACTTTGAGTTTTTGATGTTTCTTTATAGAATACCGCGATTTCGATGGGACTGGCTCCTGGTCGTATAATTTTCAGTAATGTTGCTGCTAAAGAGGAGCACGTGCGAAGAGGCCAGTTGTCCGATGTATGTCTTGACACCCCACTCTGTAATGGTCACACAACTTCAATGGACATCCTCTGGGCGGGAACCCCCGTAGTCACAATGCCACTGGAAACCCTTGCCTCCCGTGTGGCAGCCTCTCAGCTCACGACTTTGGGGTGCCCTGAACTTAGCGCTGGTTCGCGTCAGGAGTACGAAGATATTGCCGTTCGCTTAGGAAATGATAAGGACTAGTGAGTGAACAATAATTATTCTAGTTAACTTAATAATGCAATCGTGAGGTAATGTCAGGTGTATCTGATCGAATTCCATTTTACTCTGTCTCTTCTACAGCTTACGAACAATTCGTGCCAAGGTTTGGCAAGGACGAACTGAGTCAACACTCTTCGACGTAAAGAATTATGCGACAGAGCTGGAATGGTTGTTTTCCAAAATGTGGGAGCGCTTTGAGCGTGGTGAAGATCCAGACCACATTACCATAGCAGATATGTCAAAGTAACCGATTATTTTTTACTACAGATAGAAAGTATTGACACACTGACGAAATCGCAAGTTTTATAATATCGGACCTTAATTAAATAGCTGCAAGCAGGCAAATACAACAACAAAGTGTGCAAAAGTACATTTAGAATCAGACTGGACATTATTTTTTATTAATTTTTTTGTCTCATTTTCTCTTCTACAACTTTTAAGTACCAAATAATTGAACAGATTCGGATTTTCTGTTTTTAAAGGCGCTTACTCATTGTACTCAGCTCCAAGCTATAACCAAAGTTTACCTTGTAGTCCTGTACAGTCTTTTTTGCCGAATGCGCCTCAGCAGAACAATAAATTCACATAAAATCGAATAATTGAATGTATACCCCTACCGGTATGTATAAAAATCATATAATTAAGTATAAATCAAAGGCTTCTGTGTATTGCCTGCCGCTACAATAAAATAAATATGGTGGTATGTCACTATGATGTATTTTGATTGAATTAGCCTAGATGGTAGATTTATGCTTGTTATTCTCAAGACGATGATGACGCGTTCACTGTCATCATGCACTTAACACTTGACCGTTCTTTTGCACACGCAGTGCTCGTCGAAAGCAATGTCATTGTCCTGGCTTGTCTCTGACGCAGCCAAGACTACTGCAACGTCAAATCTAATAGCTGTCCGCAAAACGCATACAAGGATGCACCTGCTGATGCTAATGACAGGACAACTGCCGGTTGAGCAGATGTGGGAATAAGCGTAGTGTCTATATATCTACATCGTCTATAACCGTCTTAGCGGTTCCTCGTCTGGCTGTTTGCCTCGAGTACCAATTAATTTGGATTAGACTTTGTTACTCCGCTCATTTTTTTTAATGCAATGGCCTCTGGCCTCCGCTGTGCTGACAAATGATGGCCTCTCAACTATTTGGGTTAATCTTAATAGGCAGAATGATAAAACGCCGTTCGACTTGGTTTTCTCCACAAACACTACATGGATTCAATTGTGGGTTAAGGTTGTATTACTTGAGTTTATTACAAATGAATCTGGGTCTGATAGCACCAATACCAATGAGCTGGGAGGTACGAAGACGCTGGCTTTTCCAGAACCGTGAAAGGAATTAAATAGGATTGCTAGTAAAACGCACTTTTTAAAAATACCGTGCCTAGTGCTAATCGTTGGAATTAAAACTGGGTAAAAGAGCCATAAGCCTCCGTGCACTCCGACTGTGTGGGCTGACGTTGATCAGATTGTATGTTAAAACGGCTTTAGCTCGAGACTTGATTTGACTGGCATTTTCCATTACTTACCCACACACTTTTGGTTGTTGCGGCTTACGGTAAAATTAGAAATTTTCTCTCATTCTAACTTCTAAAATTAACCCATGCAATGCATCTTTCTGTACTTCTACTGCACACATTTTTGCAAACGCAAATATCATGTTCCGAATGTGTGTGCGGAAGGCTAAGCGACGGAAGCAATAAGCCGTGGCGGAGCGGAGGAGATTCCGCGAGACACATCAGCTCAGCCAGAGTATATTTAATTCTATGCCAGCCCGAGCATCCTGCAATTTTATTTTATACAGGGAAATGAACTAAAGACCAGCACTTTGGCTCAGGAATGCCAAAATGAATGGTTGTTATGTCTGAAATTTTTGCACCAATCTTTCTACCACTTCTCGCATTCTACATCTGAGCCTAAATATCTCTCGCGTCTCTGGTCTACACAAATGCGTTACGTGGTGAGTCTAATGAAGCAATGGATGCTTGAGGGGAAGCCACGCGTCCCTCGTCCGAATCTTCCCTACACCCCGGATTTTGCCTTATAATTCGCAAATAAATGCCGGGTTTGGCTCCGCACATTTTTCTTCCATTTGGCTGTGGATTTGAAAATAAAAATTCGCGTGAGCATAGACTAATGAAATGGAAGGGTTCGACTCGGGCTTCGCATAATCATAATAATCCTTGTAAAATGTCTATAATAAAGTAATACGAGCCTAGACACCGGTATTTCACGGGTTCAGTTCAGAGTCGTTGTCAGCTAGCTCATATGACTCTGGAATCTAATTATCGTAATTTGCTGTTAGTAACATGATCTTCGCAACCTTATGCGCTTTTATTTCATTTTTAAAGATGTGTGTAAAAATTGAATATTTTTTTTTGCATGTGAACCCTTCAATCCTTGAGCAGTTCTTCATTCGCATGGTACACCAGGCCAAACCAAGATGGATGAAATAATAAACTAGCCAGTTGGTTGTGCGTCTGCATCAGTGGGGTAGGGGAAGTCACAGAGGTTGAGATACTGTGCAAAAAAAATTAACGTTAAGATGCAATAGGTGCAGTGGCCATAAAATTACGAATATTTAATGACCTTCTGCCACAACTTAATGATTCGCGAAATACGATACAGCTACCAGTCAAATGGGTTTAGAACTTAACATAGCTTCATCCCCCTCCTGGTCGAAATATCATTTAAATATCACTCCTAAACTCACTATTTGTTTAGTAGCTCAAGTCGTTTGGATCTCTTCCGTAAATATTCCTGTGTTTACTGTGTTTTTATTCTAAAGTAGTAGTTAAGATTGGCAATAGGCCCGATCCTCAATTGACCACGTACGTACGCTCTGACTATGAGTCATGGTCAACCGATAACCAATCCCCAGCTTCAAATGCACACAAAAATAATGGCATAAACAACCGCACAATGCATAAATGCTATACTATTAAATCCTCCCCTTTGTACAGCTTTGTTTTATATGAGCGACAGCGACAGGCCTGGGCATTAATTCTCCTCCACAATATTCGCAAGTACTTCATTAAATGCCGTCCAGCAATTGAGTACATACGCTTTCTGTAGAAATTGAACCTCCTGCAGGCAGACGCATAAATAAACTTACTACCAAGAGGTTAATGGCGCTAGAAAAGCAAGCCCTAATGGCAGGGAGGGGGAAGCATTTGCTATATAAATCCTCAAACTACCCTGCAATTCGACGATCCGGCCTATTCTATACCTTGTTCATTTGCGAATTGAATCACTATAAAAAGATTATATGGGTTTTCTTGGGAAAAACTGCAAAATGACGAGGGGAGGGTTCTCTGCCCCATGCAGGCAATTCCGGGTATTAGGTGGCTACGTTACGGAAAATGCGAATGCTTAAATGTCGTGCTGTTGTACAAGAACATTGCGTAAATATCCCGTTTGAAACCTGATACCTTGAGGATTAGAAATAAAGCTATGATTCAGAAAAACCGGAAAAGAGTCAGTCCGTTGCCCATGTTTAGAAATTGGGCATGAGTTAGAAAACTCTTGACATGCGTCACCTTCCCTGACTCACGATCTCACTCACTCCTTTGTTTGGACGAACTCAAAGAAGGAAGCGAGTCATCGGGAATTTTGGCATACGCTTCTCCACGGTTCTTAACTGCTGATGTGTTTACATTACTAAAACAGTCTGATTTCACTAGATTTGTCTATCTATAGACCTGAACTTGAGAAGAGTTTTTATAAATAATTGACTTGGGCAAAGGGCAGGCTCGTAAATAAATTGTAAACAGCATAGAGCAGCAAATCTGTCACTCATATTAAACAGCATATGTGAACGACGACGTGGAGGAAATACACGCTTGGTAACATGACGCCTTCTGTTATGCTTATGACAATGATATGATAATTCAGTTCCAGGAACTTTAGACGACTCGATGTTGTGATGCTTGACTTCTAGATTTTAGCACGACGGAGTGCATCCTCATTTGGAACTCGATATTTATACCGTTTCTTAGGAATCGATCAGATTTTGGATTTCGGCAATGATGTGCCAGTTGGGCGTTCGACTTTCAGCATATTGAAACACATGTGTTAATATTTTTGCCAATAAAATTTGATGTTTTGCTCGGTAATTAACAGATTTGAGTAAAAAAAAACATGATTTAAGTCACGAATCCAGGGATTTTCAGAGATAAATATCAAAGTCTCATGGGCTATTATTTCGAAAATACGGTACAAAGCTCCACAGGAGTTTCATATTGGGTCAAGCTTGGGTCATAAAATGTTAGCAGTTTAAACAGTAGCCTTAAACTATTTCGATCCGGCTGCATTCTTATGTGACTTCTGCTCACACTTCAGCCTTGCGTGGGTTAGATATTCAACATCGAAGTTCCGCTCGACCTGGAGCCAATTGACGGTGGACTGACTGCAGCAGAACTGTATAATTGATATGCCAAATCAAATGCAAAAATAGACCCAACAGGCTTTGCCCTCAGCAAATGTTTGAATGCGGAACGTGTATACCGTAAGCCTACCTATGCAACTAGGATAAATATAATGAACCTGGATCTGTATTTTCTTGCTGGTGAAATATCGGATTTATGCCTAGACGTTGTTTATGCGAGCATGCAAACTGCATTTGCTCAGAGTTCTGTTATCGACACACAAAGCATCCTGAGTGCACTGTCATGAACCCTATGAATCATGAATCAGCAGTGGAGTTAGCACAGAATCATGAGAAAGTCGGCGAAACTGGGAAACAAAGGCTGTTTTCTGAAAGCGTTGTTTTTTCTGTGTTGTCACCGCCGCCACCGCTGTGGCGTCATCCCACGCGATCTTCGTATCTCGGGCTGTACTAGTTGTGTTCTGGGTAGTCAAAACAATGCTTTAATAGACAATACAAAGAGTGTTAATGACGATTGACAATGGGTGAGGGCGGCGGCGGCGGGTTCACAAAGCCTGTGTCGTCTGTACGGCGAGGATACATGCGACGTGGCGTGCAAAATGTTGGCAAGTTCAATACAGGGTACAAGCATTGAATGCGTTTTAATTGTGAACTTATATTCTCATGCAAATGAAGCATTTCCGGCGGGGACTAAATTAACGGCATTTATTTAGAAAAATATTCCAAATATTTATAAGCATTTTTTGAAAAATGTTCAATATGCAAATACATGCCCGCTTCACTCGATTTAGAAATTAAAACCATTTTGATTCTCGTTCGCCCGCCTTGGCTGTCCATGTCCATGCGACTAGCTCTGCAAGGGGGTATCGCACGGGTCAATCAAAAATATGTTTTCATGGTTAGGCTTTAGGTCGTGTTCGTGTCATGATATGCTCCGAGCATGAGAATTTCACGGCAAAGGTCTCGTTATCCATCCTTAAGCCTATCAAGTACCAATCGGTTGAAGAATTTCACTTCCGGCTCAGGTATAGGATTTTAATTCCAAATTCCAGCTAAAGATTCAATAAAAACTAACGGTAGGTAAAGCAAACGTTCTGAAACGACCAGATATAATAAGCCGCTTTATTTCGATATCATATGGAAATATTGCATTGACTTAACCCAGCTTCAACGCATTATTGTGTTAACTACTGGCAAATGCACATAACGGGAGTACAGTACATCATCTAAATTCTCGAAAAAAAAGCCTGGCTGGATGTCTGGCTTACTGCTGGAGTTTTCTCGTTTCTGGTGTAATAATAGTTTCATATTGAATTTAACTGAACCCGTTAGACTAATCCTAATGGCTGGTTTCATGGGCTTGCGTTAATATGCTTTGATGATATGTGCAAGGCTGGAGCCGAAACTATACGGGCTTTTAACCTACTTCTCCTCGTCATTCTAATCAGTGACAGATTCCTAATTCCTAATCCATATAGCACTATCTCCAGTCTAGGCATCAATTATTGAATTAGACTCTGGACTTGATGCGACTTTGATCTGAACGGAATCCGGTTCAGGGCTTCTATGTATAATTGAAATGGCCTACGATTAATTCTATTGGAGATCAGGTTTGTGTGCTGTTCATGATGTATGATGTAGTATGCGATCACGGAACTGCACGGGGAATTTTAATAAACCTATCTAGAAATATTAATTTGAATAAATACTACCTGAAATCGAATTAAGATTGTTTCAGCGGATTCAATTACACAGCCAGAGGACAGATGTGCATTGGAAAATCGAAATAACAGACGTCTAGCATTTGCAATTTGCTCAGTTCACAAAATTTCGCATGCATCAATATCCTGTTCAGGGGCAGTCAGTCGACTCGGCAGAATCTGAATTTATTATAGGAGATATCACCTTAGTTCCACATTCCAGTATTACAGCATCTTCACTTTGAGCCTCGATACTCGCAAACGTCGATAAATTAAACACATGAACCAGCTTCTGACCTTAGGGAGTAATCTGTATGCAAAATGCAGTGCAGTCTAAAACTTTCACCATATGGCAGATGCTCATTTTTGATCACGAAAAAACAGTATAAACTCGTTAATCCAGAATCATGAACACCATCAGAAATCTGGATGATTCTGTCTACGTCAACGCATCTTCAAAGAGTTTGCACAATGGTACAAGCCGGTGAGCGTGTGCGTCTTTAATCTTTGTATCTAATACATAATCCAGCTCAAATTCATGGCGTCATCTGTATTGCATTGTGCAAAATGAACCGAGACAGAGGTCGAAAGTAAAATAGGTGGACATATTTATTATTTTAGAAGTATTTTACAGTATCCAATTTTTGTTAGAGGCAGGTACTACTAAATAGCCTAAATTCGGATGATATTTTGAGAAAAATGATGTTTCCAAATTACCAGCGACCTGTAGAAGCCTAAATCCTTAATTTGTGAACATTTAGCAAAAATTAAGCAGGGAATTTAGTGTACTCATTAGCTAATCATAACGATTTTCATACGAGTCAGTAGTAGCAGGTAAGCGTGGAATGAAAAAAAGAGCCCTTGGCGTTTGGCACCTTCGAATTCTTGCCAAAATTAAGCTGCGTGATCGCAAAAATGTCTATGATGCTTTCTGGAATATCTGTACCTAAATATTTCGAATTCGGTATAATCGGAAGTGCATTTAAAGTTCAACAACTTAGGTCAATTTTTAGCTAAACGTTTACACTAGCACTATATTTTAAACAACGCGTTCATGCCAGTAGTGTCCCATTGGATTACAACCAAAGTTGTAAGACCCCTTTCATGCGTCCCTTTGCCTATCTGCATTTATCTCTTTCTCTTCCTAAAAAATTCAAGGGAGAAGCGAGTGAGTGTGAGAAAGGAACCGCCGCAGCGCGTTTGGCAGTATATTTTTTTCGTACAATGTTGATTCGTAGAACATTGCAAAAAAAATGTACACAGCAGGAAGATAGGGGAGAAAATTTGCGAGCGTAGCTCCTTTTACCCGTTTTGGACTCTTCCGATCCGCCGTGATGCCTCCCCCCTTTTTGGAATAATACATAGACATACGGAAAGAGCCAAGGCGCCAGGCCAAGGAAACAGCAGCATAGCATTTATTTATTCAATTTTGCAAAAACCTCAGCCCGACACCAGGCACACACAAGTTATCTATGCTGCTATATAGAGGAACGAGGAGGGTTGCGTAGAATTGCATGACAGGGAGTTCCCTCTTCTAGTTGGCTTCTCAACGGTCAAGTGAACCATTCGTCTGAAATGCATGACTCGATGAGTTAATCAGGATTCGCAAAACCTGAGTGGTTAGCTCATTATTTTTTTTCCTTTTGGTTTGAGGCTTCTCAATTCTCAACGGTTAACTCAATTTTCCAGGCGGGATGAGCAGAGGTATGAGCAACGGTTAAACCGCAACTTTGGCTTGTCCTTAGTAGTGGCGCTCAGAGCATTTGGGCTTGGACAATTTTCATTGAATCTTCCAGTACTCTTAAATAGCATGTCTGTCTAGTATGCCCAATAAAATGACACGAATACGCATGGATATGATGGCAGTATGTATTGAACATAAATAGTATTTCAATTTCAGGATCAAAATTTGGAGCGAAGGGACAACAGTGACCTCTTAATGCTTTTTTGGCAGTGGTTTTTTGTAATTGGAAATTGCTCGTTTTCAAAATCACGAATTAAACCAGTCCGGTTCGCCTAGGTTATTGTTTTTTATCTGAATTAGTTATGCCAAGCGCCAACATTAGCACTTATTTATAAGTCCTAACCTACTACAAGTGATAGGGTGAAACCTAAAATAATTTCACGCATACTTTTGGTTACCAAAATTCATATTTCTAGGGATTATGGATGCCGTTTTGAATGTTTTGAAAAGACAATCATGTCATTCCAAAATTTTTGCAAACATGTTTTCGGACGTGACACGTGACTACATAATTTAACATTTATGCGTTTTGGATAGCTTGAGTGAGAAAACCAAAATAGACAAATTATTAGAAAAAGAATCTCCGATGTATTTAGCACTAGAATCTGCTGTCTATATTTTCATATGCATAACACACCAGGAATTAGCATAATAATACGCGAATGCGGTAAACCACTGGTCCAACCGTCCGAGACCCACTTGTCCATGCACAAGGCGTTTGACTGAAGATCAGTGACAGTGGCATCTCTTCTGTATCAAGTGAGTGGCTAAGCATGGCGTTCCACACAGACTACACCACGCCGCAAAAAAAAATGTCAATCTGGAGTCTGGTCTGGACTCATTCATTCCACATTATTTGCAACTAAAAGCGAGGGATATTACACATTGCGGAATGTTGTAACGGCCAACAGTGAGCCAGCCCAGCAGGCGGCAGCCATATATTTACTCGTCCAGTTAACCTGTTCACAGAGACGCAGGCAGCAGTGAGTGATCTCTGCTGGGTTGTTGAGCTGCCATGCTGCCACGTCTCAGGTCCTCCACCACCGCACCACCACCGCACCGTCTGTTGTCTGTTCATAGGCTCTTGAGGCGATGACGAAGAAAATGATCATAGTTTTCTGCGGCGTAGTAAACTTCTGCTGCTCTCAATATTTGCACAAATATACCATACCTACGCTATAGCCTTCGCCAACTCA
>VNWX01001812.1:0-13938 GCA_009869905.1 Ceratophysella communis | reverse complement strand
AAACTCACTCAACTTGGCATTCTGGTTCTGCAGACAATCACCAATTTCAATACAATAACAATAACACTCTATAACCATAACCATAACTATAACTATAGCAAAGTCATTTTTGACACGATTGAAAATTAAAGATTGAAGATGCTCTTACTGAGGTAATGCATTAGGCGTCGGCCTATGACTTGGCATTTGCATCTTTGAATGGGTATTGTGAATGGCGTAACATCTCCAACCAGCATCAATATACACAGAATTTTAATGCTTAAGGCCGTTAACATTAATAATGCTAAGCTGTCGTTAACTATGGGCATAAGCCGTGCAGAAGAGCCGCACCATTAGCTACCCCACTTATCACCAACCAACTCAGCGCGCGATTACTCAGACAAACACCATTGTATGCAAAGTATGTTTTTGCAAAATACTTGCAGGGTGGAGGATGCTCTCTGAATTTGCATATTTGTACAATAATGAAGAAGATGCAATTGTAGGTGGGATTAGGAATATGTAGGTAGCTTCTATTTGCAAATATAATTGCTTGATTAATTAGTACAAAAACTGAAGACGATACTGTATCTTTGTGAAAACTGAAATACCTACATAATTTTGTATGCATTTGGAAATGCAATTAGCGAGCATTAAGACAGATGAACATGTGGGTTGATTAGGTAACTGAATTCGCTGTGCTGTGCATAAAAGCACAGAGGAGACGCCATTATGCAAGCTTTTTAACGAAAGTTCCGAGATTTTAAATGTTTCTGAAGCTAAATACAATTTTACAGAAGCATTTTGTGCTAAGTATACAAATATATTTTGGTATATTTTCAGAATGAGCTGTCATTTGATATAAACTCATATGCGTAATTTTTCATAATTTTGGCAGAATACGCATAAGTGATATTCCTGAAAACTGAAAACCCCGAAAAATTGGCAAAAAAGCATCAGCTTAAATTTTTTAGTCTCTGCTAAATTTTTATTTCAATTTTTTTTTTGTTTAAACTAGTAACTGAAGCTGTATTCCTTGAATTTCTGCACTAAACCCATATTAAGTATGCTAAATTAACAAGAAAAGTCTTCAAAAATCCAATTCTCCATCAAGTTTACAAATGTGGACAATGAAAGGCTATTTTTTTACAGACCGTGAAATCTATTGTGACAACAGACAGACAGTACAGAACTGCAATAATGCACCATGCACCTAAAAAATTTGCATTGTGCTCATTACCATTGCATAATAGCTAATCCTGCACAAAACCGCTCAGTCTTCTTAATAAATGATAAATGATGAGCTGACAGCTACTTTTACGCCTATTAATGCATTTAGTTACCTAAGCCCCATCTCAGGGCTAGGTGTAAAGTGTACAACGGCATTTGTTATGCGACGAAGACAGACTTGGGCAAATAGACAAATTAACCGTGTCAAATGATGACCAAAAGCTAAACAAATCCTTGTTCGGATACTGTTAATCTAGTGTTAAGGTTGTCCTACAGAAGCAATATTATAATATATCTGGGCATTATTTAAAGCAATTTCCAATGTAAAATCTGTAAATCTCATGTAAAGTCGACTTTAGCAAATCAATTTAGTGAGTTTTGGGCGCTTTTAAGGCAAAAAATTCTAAATAATGGTAAATTTGAATTTTTAATAATAGCCATACAGATAATTCGTCTAAGCTGTAACACAGCCTTAACCATGCATAATCCTAATCCAACAATCTAATCAGCCAGACTTTATGAGTAATAACCACAAAAATTGCACAAATATTAAATATAAAAAAGTGAACGTGCCAAGTTTTTGAGTCCACTATGCAAATTCTTACGCTTCTTCATTCATACCGATTGCCAAAGATGAACCAATGGTAAACTTGAAGTAAACATGAAGGTAGACTTTGTAATTACATAAAATATATGTTAATTTACTTTGCATAGTCGTCAGTCAATGCGTAACACTTTTGGTTTAAGTTTTAAGATGAAAAAAATGAGCGACTGCCATGCCTCTGAAGCGAAAGATGCATCTTTGGAGATCAGAATGACCACAATCACATTGCAATAAATAGTTTAGAATTAAAATGCAAGCTGCACACAGCAAAGTAGCTACAATTACAGTTATATACAGGTTTTGTTTGAGTGTGATTTCGTCACACGTGTCGTGTCGTCTGTCCATTGTAGCCTGTCCTGTGTCCCTCTAGAACTACATTGGCCAGTGAAGTGGCGCGTCAAGTATTAAATATGATTAAGAAAAGTTGTACATTATGAATTCAAATTAGCTGATTAAAATTATGCAAAAATCACAAATAAATTAATGCCCTTAAATTATGGTCATATGGCGATGGACAATAAACTTTAATTTTTATAATTTTTTACTTAATTTTTAATTTAATGTAATTAGCTTAATGTATATCTTTTTAAAAAGAAATTATTCTAGAAGCCTGGAAATAAAAAAAGTATTTTTAGTAACCATGGAATACAAACCGTTTGAGCGTTCTTTATTTGCAGCATTCATAGCTTATGTAATATGTTAGCTAACAGCTGACCCAGGCTGCCCTAAAGCGGTTATTAACTGAATTAAAATAACTCGTTTTAGACAACCTATCTGTTCCAATAATGATGAGCCCGTCACAGCACAAAATAAATAGGTTCATCATTTTTGTGCGTGCGTGCGTGCGTTGAATGCTGCAATGAGTTGACAATATGCTCCAAAAATGCAAATTATGTATTTTACATATTGATAATAGATAAAGATTGGTTAGCAAAAGTTGAGCTGAACCATAATAAATCAGACCTATAGACAATTGCATAAAGATGAGCAGGCTTTGTGTGCAATACGCAATCCTGAATTTAGTTAACTATTTATTATTCGTACGTTCACTGAAGTTAATTTCGCTTCATTTGAGTTACCTAGCTTGAAAGACACGTGTGCTTTGATTTCTGATGAAAGGCAGTAGATGCTTCAATTACCAGACACGCGAGCACCCACCTTTTTGTTGTGCCACTAATTTCGGCATTTTGGGTGTCAGGTTAATTAGAGGAAGATGCTTTCTGTGTATTAGATGGATTAGATGGCACTAAATAGTGGATTTACCAATCCTCTGCCAGATGAGCAATAGCTTGTGCCCAAACCCGTTAACGCTCTGCATAATTTACTGGGCTTCGCCGATATTTATTAGTTTTCAGTGTGTTCATGATGATTAATGACATATTACTACGAGAAGACAAGACATAAAAGCTGCGCGATAGTCCTGAAATCAGCCGATTTACGAGCTCGAAGAAAATAAGCGTTTTTAATATGGAATCAGAATATGCAAAACGTATCAAAATATTTGTAACTTAAAATCGCAAATTAACGTGTATTGTATCAATCCTAAATTTCCCATTATGTATTCCGTTTTACGATTTAGACAAGGTCAAAGTCTACAAAATTATTTAATTACAAATAATTTTTCACACGCTCATGCAAATCCTCTGAATATTAAACAGTTTACAACGCATATCAACCCAGTCATCTTCATATCAATATTCATGCTTCCTTCAAACTGTCTCATAAGAATACGATTTGTTGCTAATAAGCTGCAGTTTGCTTATGAATATGAATAATCATAACAAAACCCAAAGGCGAAAATAGAACACTTTTACCCTGACCTGTGTGCGTGTACCATTTTCTGAGAGACTCATAGTCATAAAATGTACATCATATACCGCAAGAAGTTTTATAACAGAAAATCAAGCCTATAATCTTGAATAACTCGTTTGGCTCAAATTATGATAAAATCATATTAAATAAGTGTCGAGATTTTGACTGCAGTTCGTGCGACTCAAAGCTCAAAGCCATCGTATAAAATTGCAGCAGTTTCCTAATCATCCCTCGATGTGCGCTATCAAACGTCAGTAATTTACATATACAAAAAATATTATGAGTCTAGTCACAGTACTCTACAATGGGTAGGGATTACAATAAATTACAATCAAAACATCAAAAGCCCAGAATTATACTGCTTGAAAGCCGCCAGCCGCCTGCTGCTGTATTCCTGTTCTAGGTCAAGTTAGAATACCTATTATTCATGTCGTGATAGGGACTCTAAACAAATAACGCTGTAATTGAGCCTTTTCAATGACGTTAGTTATTATTCCGTGGATTTATAATCGACGGATGATGCTGAAAATGTTGATTTTAGAGTGAAAAATGGCAAGGTTTGCCTTGAGAATTAGAATTATTGCTGCGGGCTTGTAATTTGAAATTTTATCGGATGAATAAATTCGTAAAATATTTGGCCAAATGAATTAGCTCTGGAATAAAAATCCTATAAATTTGTATTTGGAAAATAGTTATAAACAAATGTTAGGAATTAATTTAAAATGACGTTAAATATGCCTTTGACGACAAATTTCGCAAAAGCTGGTCTTGCGCTGTCAAATCCCAACCAATCCAGTTTAGCATCTTTGTGTACACTGTGTCGTGCCTATTGTATTTGAATTTCATATATGACATTGTTGTTCCAATTATTCTAACGCTAAGAAATAAGACACTTTGATCTGTGATGTATTTTATATCATTTCGACATCCCATGGCATTTTTAATTGAATTTTATTATGTCAGAAGGGCGGAGTTAGGTACTAAGAAGCAGCATGGCTTGACACCTGACGAGTCAAGTGGCAATACTGAAGACGATTACTACAGTAACAATGAATTTTTAACTGCCCTATAAGTACAAGGAATTGGTCAATTCATAGTGAGGGCCGATACTAAGTTCCGCATTGAAGGGGGGTAGTAAAGCCAATGGTGATAATGCCCAAATAAATCCACAACAGCTTCAGCTCTTAGCAATTAAGGTGTGTTATGCTTCGCGAAATTATTTAAACTATCGTATATCAGTCAATAGCAGATCTGCATAATTTTCTATGTTATGGTAGCTTATATGTAGAGATACGAAAATTCACGAATTTTTAATGTCAAACCAAATAAATATGAAGTCCTTAACATGTATCTAATTCCACATATCGACAACTTGTGTCTTTGCAGAGAGAAAGTGCCTTCCTTTGGCGTTTCTTGCAAGTGTTTCGTATCCCTCCATCGTAAAGTCAACTACTAGGTAATTGTTACCATTATATTAGTACAATGAGATGATTATATAACCTCAAAACTGGCTTCGGCTTCTGATTCTGACATGACCTGCTGCGTGGACGGAATCACTTTATTAATTCAGTGCACAGTACAATACAAGAAACAGATGAAGGCAGTCTTATTATGGGCATTGTTTTTACGTAATTCCTAGTTAAAGATGCAGTATCACCTCGCGTTTTTCTCAAGTCAATTGACCCCTAATAAACCGAACATAAAATAAGTGGCAATTCAGAATTACGACCTATTATTTACACGGTAAATCAAAAGTGCAAGTTGGAATTTTATTGTACAGCGTTTCATCGGAAATATCTAGTTCACAATTTACTGTAAAATCGCTCGTAAAATTGGAATCGACTTGGATTTTACCTGAAAGATTGCACTGGATTATTGCCAAGTTATTATATTATAACCAATGATTTTTTTTCTAAATTTTTTTCAGGTTTTATTAAGAAATGCAACTTTAATTTTATCATATCAATGCATCGCTTATATGAATATGAGTACCCATGTATCATGTATCACTTGGCATTTGAAAACTAAACTAGGTATGCCTGTTCTGAATGGGCATTTTGAACTCCAAATCAACAAGTCTATTTATCTCATTGGGATCAATTTAGGATAGGGCGGATTTCCCAACGGAAATCTGTGCCACTAAAGCTATAAATAATTTATTTTTACGTCAGTTCGTTGAGGAAGTCCTTGTGTCATGTCATGTGTCAACGACCACTTAACTGCAGGCAATATAAGCATTAATTTAGCTGAAGATCCATTCACGATCCGTTCGTAAAAAGTTTTTAAAAAATTATTGTCTCTTGACTCATATTTTGACGTAGGTATATCCCTCAACTAATTTGAAAATGGCAATACTAGGACGAGAAGTTGGAGGTTAGAGAAACGTGATATAATGTTAGAACTATCCGAACCGAATAGAGAGTATTACGTAAATACGAACTACGTCAAATTAATGAATTACGCATACACAAAGCCAAGCCGATAAATATGCTGGTATTACAGACAGACTTAAAATATTTTTCCCGGATGCCGATGAATCTACCCTAAGATAAAGTATCATGTCTGGGATTACATTTCATTGGACCTCGAGTGATCTTGGGTGACGTTTTGGGCGAATATCAAATAAATACACAAATAAATAGCCAATTCCTGTCAGCACTGCACAAGGCGGAGAAAATGAAGATGATGAATGACCACAAACTGTGGCTGGCCTGCAAGCGTTAAAAAGCACTGCGCGGAAGTGGCGTCTGTATCCGTCTGTCTGGCAGAAAAATCACGTATAAATAACGGTTTTTTGATCTTCATCTTTAATCTGTTTCTACGTCTATTCCGATTATTTTCTTGTCCCCGAATTCTATAAATTCTAATCATATTCAAGGAAAATGGAAAGCCAACTGGGATCTTTAAAGGCAATTCATATATTTGCCTTCCTTGCGTGCTGCACTACTTTCCTCAAATATTCCTCGGCTGTACCCATTGAGATTCCACCAATTAAGATCCCAGCAGTCATTGTTCCAATGAAAGAATCGGAGACCAGCTATGAATATGACGAAGACGCATCACAGGAAAAAGTCTGTCCCAAAAACATGTACTGGCATAACCGCGGGTAAATGACTTGACATTTTTAATAAGCCGAATTTAGTGCGTTATTTAGAACTTGAACGTTAAGAATTTTCTTTTGCTTGAAAAAAATGTTCACGAGAAACTATCTAATAAAAATACACTATATAATTCAGGGGTCAATGCGTCCCGGAGCGTTGTCCGCACGGAAGGCATTCTGAAACAGGGAGATGCAAGAAGCCGGAGCCCATTTACCGATCGTTAGCTGAGTATGAGCAGCCGTAAGTAATAATGACGTTTAGGATCTATAAAAAGTCCGGACGCCCTGGTAAGGTTCAAATTAAGGATATCCATCTCACTGTATATTTTTTATGTTTCAGGAACAGACGAGGGCGTAACAGAGGTTAAACTTGTTTCATGGACGACAGCGAAGTAAAATCATTTCAAAATTTAAATTTTTTATAATATTTAGAGCTATGAAAATTTGGTTCTTCGCGGAAGAAATTTATGCTATGAATAAATTAAATAAATTATGTTAATTTGAATAAAATTCTGATAAATCAACATCTCATTTCGATACCAGAGACTTAATATGCATGCAAGGAAGACCAGTAGATGCATTGCATATTGGCTTTAAATTTAATCTTAAAATTAGTTGGTTTTCCATTTTCGTTGAATACGATATGAGATAATATGATGATCTGGGGACAAGAAAATAGGCTGAATGGACGAACGCAGAACGCAGGTATGCACGAATGCACCATGTGAAACAGATCAGAGACGCTTTCTTCTAAAGATTTTTACTGAGCATCTCAAAAAACCGCGTTATTTATTATTTACGAACCGTGGTACAGGGTCTTAACAACTTTATTCGGAACCATCATTGTACAAGTGCCTGAGTTCCAAAATCGATGAAACCTTTTGTATTATGGTAGCAAAGCTCAGCTCATAAAGTAAGTAGGGAGGGATTAGTAGCTCGTCGTATAGTATGTGCTCGATGTTGAACTTTTAGTCAATGACCCTTCTGCTCTGGAGCGATTTCTTAATTTGTGTGAAGGGTCGTTGAACCTAGAATGAATCAGTGTCTAGGTCTAGTAAGTGCATGATGAGTGATGAGTCGTACCGTCGTCTGGCTCATGTCGGCTTAAGTTGTAAAACATTACCATAAAAAATACCAAAATACATAAAAATCCAAGGACCAAGTGCTCCTTTTGAACCGAAACAGATAAAATACCCCAGGATTGAAGCAAACAACAATAGATATCAGGTCAAATAAAAGTATGGTGTAGGACTTGAGTGAAGCAACCACTTCACTTGAAGAGTACTTATTCAGTAAAATAATGGTAATATGGTGAATGGTAATAGTCATAAATAGTTGGTATACAAATCCTGCGATCTAAAAACCGAGATTGGCTTTCGGGTACATCAAATAAATCCTGATAATGGAATACATTTCGTTCGCATTCGAAGGACGAATACATTCTTGCACGTGCAGCTAATGAATGGTGGATTAGGATTTACGATATCATCTCATCGCATCGCCAGAGAGGTCCAGAACGTTCGTTGAATACGTACGTTGAATACGTCTTTCATTTGGGCTTTCAACTCGGGTCGGTGTCGGCGGTCGTCGGTCATGTAAAAAATAGAACGAACAACGGCAGGTAGTCAGTAATAAATATACGACGCGCTCGCGGTGGTGCAACAGAAAGGCAAGTTTGTCCTTTTACACAAGGTCCAATTATGGTCTCTTTGGCTTTCTTAAAATAAACCATGAGTCAATATAAATGTCGTGTACCTAAACCTAACTACGTAGTAACACAGTTTTTCTGTATCTTGCTGGAAATCGACTGACTTTCTGGAAGTCCTTCTTGTACGACAGTCAACATTACAATTTTGATCCATGCCTTGGGCAGTGACTGGTCACTGCGCTGCCCACTCTGCCACTGCTATGCTGACTACTCATCACTGCACAGCTTGATTGCTAGTGTACCACACACCAGTGTAAGTACAGTTACTTGTGGTTTCCAGTTAGTTCTACACAGGTAAGTTTAGTAATTACTTTGAAGCTGGAAAGTTTCACGAAATTCAAAATTTGACCATACCATATTCTGCTGAGAAATTCTGGTTTCAACAAATCATGAAATTAAATTTGTTCACTATTAGTATTCGGGGTATAATTCGCTATTAATAATAGCGATAAATAAAGTATGGGGTATAATAGCGATAAATAACCTCGACCGCTTGATTGCGTGACCTACCACTTTTTATGAGCACTTTACGTTTATCGCGCCCATATCACACGATGAATATTGAACGTGCTTCTCGTAATTTTTGACTAGTTAAAGGAATTCAAATTTTCCAAAAAAATATAAGGAGACGACTCAGGATAAGTTATATTTTTGTTCTCTGATTTCAGATCTGCAATTAATCTAGACGAACGAACAAGAAATGGATAATTTGTCTTTGAACGGACAACCCGAAATTAAACCGCTTGGCTGTTGCAACGTTTGTAAAGCTTCGACCAATGGACGCTGCTTAGGATGTGGTTTGGTCGTTTACTGCGGACGAGAGCATCAGGTCGAAGACCGGAAAAACCACAAGAAAACCTGTGCCAAGGTTCGTAGGCTCGTTACCGACACCGGCGCCATTGTGCAAGCTAAGGAAGACATCAACATGTCGAGATCGAGAGCGCAGCGAGAGGATTGTATCCGAGGCAAGTGATGGCACTCAACCCGATGTTATTGATTCCGGTTCTACCTAAACCCGACGAATTGACCGCGTTTGCCAGAACCTGCCCAACTCCGCCCGACGTTGAAGTTGTTCCTTGTTTGGGCTGCTACCAGTTGTCAGGTTTTGCAAGAATAATCGTTGATCCAGATCGTGGGATTTGCATGGGTCAGTGTTCTAAATGTCGCTGGCCAATGCATAATAATTTGTGTGAAGTTAGTGAGGTGAGTTAGCTTGATTTTTTTTGTTTTATGAATTTAAATCTAATCCATTTATGATTTATACCAATCGGGTTGACCATAAAACGATTTTGATCAGAAAATCGTGATCAAAGTATAAAGTATCCAGAAATCTTATGCTTAAGAATTAGAGGTAGGTTAGAATTAAAAGGCACATCCCTTTCTAGGATAAACTTATCTTCTGCATTTTATCAAATGGATTATCGTCAAATGTATCCCAATTTACAAGAGCAGCGTTTGAATTGGGGTTAAAGTAACTAAACATTATTTAATTTAGGCCTAGATTCAGTTTTTCAGAAGCACAGACTCCATGTTCCGTCATCCGTAGTATAAATACTTAAGTACGAATTGTACCTAAATACATATCGCAGAGCCCCCTTATTTGAAATTCAAGAAACAATCTGCAAAAATAATAATATTGTTTGTTTGTTTTGTAGTCGCATCAAATAGAATGTGAGTTCTTGCGAAATCTCAACACCAATCCAAACAACAACTTCGGATTTTCGCATTTACCAAATGACTTCATGTGTATTGGAGTACTTCGAGCCATTTTGTTACAAAGAGATAACGGACCAGTGTGGGCCTCGCTTATGAGAATGCCTATTGAGGTACAGCGAAGAGACCCACGGTACACAATTCCGGAATACTTGCGCATGCAAGAGGTGGCTGAGCAAAGAATCAAAACCTTCATCTATGACAAATGCCGTATATCTCAGACTTTGGTGACCGAAGCTCAACTTGACCATTTGATACGCGTGATTAAGTCTAACCAGCTGCCGTCTCCTTGTTTGAATCATTACAACAAGCCGTAAGTACAGTTTTGTGAGGTTTTAGAAATTTTACATACAAATACATAGGTACCTATCATAAATATGGATCCCACAGATTCGTCAACATGATTTTCTACGGATTCGAAGGCCGTGCCCTGACACATAGCTGTCGTCCAAATTGCTTCATCCATCAAGACGTCAAATCTTTGCAATGTAGTGTTTGGACTCTTCGCGATATCAAAGCTGGTGAAACGCTTACAATCAACTATGATGCTGGAGGTATTCAGGGATTGAGGGGATTGAGCTTGCTGTCCAGAGCTATTTTCTTACAAAATGAGCTTGGATGTTCTCCATGCAAATGTTCCATGTGCAGTGACCCAACCGAAGATGGGACCTACTTTTCAGCTATCCATTGTATCAAAAAGTAAGTTTACTCATGGCATCACATGTCAGAATTACATTTTAAATAGATGATTTTTTAGAATAATTTCCAGTTATGGTAATTATTTGTAACTATTTTGGTATTACAGGAAATGCCCAGGTTTTATCATACCTACGGAACCAACAAACTGGGCTCAATCCGCCATTTGGAAATGCAATATGGAAAAATGTAAGGAAACAATGACGATGGTTGAAGTTCAGAAACGTGTCATCCTCTTCAATCGCGCATTTAAAACCCAAGCCGTGTACAATGAATCAGCTCTTCTTAACGTCACCAAAGAATTTGCTATCTCAGTTCTTCACCCCAATCACTATCGTATTTTGGCTGGTTACATCAAGATATCCGAAGTACTTTTGATGCGCATGGGAGACAAGGAGCAGTATTTGTCTGAAGGAAACATAGTTCCAGGTCGCTTTGTATTTCACCAAAATGAAAATCCGAATTACTTAGAGGTTTTCCAGCGAGTTATGGGATTTTATAACTTGGCTCAGCCTGGGTCTACTTTTCTTTACAGTAAGTTTAATTTATTCTTACATTTTTCATTATACCCCTATATAGACTGTAGGTGCTAATTTTCATTTTGATCGTATTATTTTTCAGTGCAAATTTTATTCTTCGCATCTCTGATTCGAATCAGCGCCATGGCGGAGTGTTCCCGAGATGCTTCGTTCGAAAATGACGAAGACAAGACGAGTTTTTTAAAGCTCAAAGATGAAGAATTCGGTCGGGTTATACGCGATCTTAATCAATCTATTCATAGCTTCAGAACTCACACCTACGTTGACTGTGCTCCGGAACAATTCATTACTAACCCAATGTTCCTGCTCAAGGCCTATTGTGTCTGCTTGACCATGGCCGTTAAACCCATTTTTCCAGCAACATTTGACGTTGAGAATTCCGCTTTCCGTCAAATCATCCAGGAAGATTGGGAATCCGAGTTAAGGGATGGGACCTACGGTAACTTGTTCATGTTCCAGATTTGAATTTTCGCCTTGTTCGTTTTAAATACTTGAAAATACTTAGCATTGTTTCAGTAATTTTTTATGTTTTGTATTCTAAAATTAATTAATTTATTCTCCAAGTTTTACTTTTTGACGTCCTTGCGATGTGCTCTAATGTTCTCTAATGCGTGAAGGGTGGGCCGAGGAGGATGTATTAAGTTTGGTTCGATTTAAGCATTTTTGCATAATTTTTTCATACTTTTAATTGGAGTTACCTGCTGTTGTATTGAATAAATATTTTACAAAGCAGAGCCTAGAGAATTTTTGAACTTCTCCAGCATTATGTCCTGGGCGAACTAAGGGTACCCATACACTAATTATTTAAATTAAGCAAAACAAATTTTTTTAAAAACACTATCTTAAACCTGCATTTCATATTTAAATTTATTCAGTTATTTTACATAAATCTTTTAGGGCAAACTTCTAATTAAAATTAGTAAACTGTGGATTTGATACCTTTACTCGATTTCAGTTGCTTTCATTAAGTCCCTTAGGCAATGGCAATCGCAGGCTCTTTACGTGGCAGGAATGGATGTTTCAGTTTCAATGGGACAATACAGAAAGCGATGTTACCAGGATTACACCATCCGCCATTCGGGTTAGCATGAGTTCTGCAGCACTCCGAAATGTTTTTATTACCAGTTCCAGCACCTCGTACACAAACATCGTTGCAAGCTGGGACAAATCCAGCTTCAGCTCCTGTTGAAAAACACATAACGCTAATGTTAGATGCGATTTGGTTTTTGCTTTAATAATGTTGTTATCATGCTATTATTATTTGATAATGCTTACCTTTAAGAAATACACTGCATACGGCTGACAAAAATAGGACACAGAAAACTAGAAATATCTTCATAATTTCCAAGTATTGAATTTTGATTTGCGTGTACTGTGCTGTCTAGGTTAAACTTTACTGCAAATGAACTGCCCTTGCCAGAACTTATATATTACAGTGATCCCCGAGATCATTAGTAAGCAATTATAGTAATTGGATCAGCTTCGTTTCTGGGAAAATTACTTCAGGTAAAACTTAAACGATAGACGTAATTCGAACGGCTTTGGCATTTCATTAAAAGCAGTTATCATGGAAAACCCGGGAATTCGCTGTCCATCTTTCCAAGAATCCCCTTATCAATCATAATAAGTAATAAGACAACTACTTTAAAATGCAAGGAAATCCCGACGTAAAACCATTCAGTTATTAGTTCGTTAATCACGCTGAACTGAACCGATATTTTAATATTCAGGGAGCGAATAGAACTGAATGACCTCCCGTGAAAAATCATTGATGCGGTCACTTCAATAATAACGAATAAACTAATAATTTGACGTAGTCTGAGTAAGTCAGCCGTATTCATCAAAATCACTATTATCCTCTAACTTTCGGCATATTGTTCACGTAAGAAAGATAAATACTATTGTTTTAGCGAAATCCCATCGTTAAAAATATATTTTTTATTGAACTAATTTATATTTTCAATTTTGCCCTGTTTTTGCCAGCTGGTTTAGCTATATTCTTTTGAGAGTGTCCTAAATTAGCTGTCAAAAAAGCGTAAAAACGTCTGAAACAACCCGAGCTTTAAGTTTTCTTATTCAAGCTACGATATATTTTTTGGAATCGGGGTATTTTAAGTTCGCGCATTGCATGGAAATCATTACTGAGGCAATCTACAAGGTCTGGCTTTAAATTGACTTACATTCAGTAGCAAAACAAATTCGGTGTGTGCGTCTCGGGCCCATGTGTCAACCATTTGTTATTTGTTATACCTTCTTGATTTTCATTAAGTACTTTATTTACAGTTCCTTTTGACGTCAAAAGCTAAATTTTAAAGGGAGTGACATTAATCAGTTACGAGATGTTTTACAATGTATAGTTGTGGGAAGATATAGCTCGAAGTAGGCTACCTGCCTACAATAGTTAAACTTATGTGCTGCTGCTGCTGAAAATATAAAATAAATATATTGAGTTTAAAGTGCATATGACCACAACAACGATGACGACAGCACCGGCTAGTCTTATTAGGATCCGCATCAAATACTAAAAATAGCTTGATTAATTTAACCCTATACTAGC
>VNWX01001811.1:0-13949 GCA_009869905.1 Ceratophysella communis | reverse complement strand
TTGAGCTAATTGTATTATTCTAATGTGAAGTAAATAAAAAATTGATTTGAACATGACGCAAAATGCATGACATCATTCGTTGGAAATGCATGGAAAATATGCTGCACGCAATGTCACTTAGGGCCTTAGGGTATTTACGAATTGTCACGTGACTTAGCCTCAACAACCGTCACAAGGGGCGTGTTACGGTTGTAATGACCTGACACCTAGACACCAGATTACTTACCAGATGATTCATAGTTCCTAAAAGTCTAGTCTTTTGTACAATTCAAAAACAATAAATATGGCTCACCTTCAATGTGGACAAGATGTTACTCGAAATCAACCGTCACTGCACCTCTTGAAAACCCGCTGTAGTCCTGGCCCTCCTGGCAAAACCCCGAGAGTGATGACCTTGCTGGTTACTCGATCCCGAGAACTGGTCTGGCTGGTCACAAGAAAAATTGTGAAAAAAGACGTAATAGTCTGCCTGCAGTTGAAGTGCAAAGTGAATGTTAACGATCAACACCCAACGGATGACCAACAGCAACAACACACGCATTCATCATTCATACGTATACATACAGAATCCTTCTTCCCTTTCTTTCGCCGAGCTCAGAAGTGCTCAATCGTCATCCCCGTCTACGTCTACCGGACCGTAACTGACCAAACTTTTTGACAACTAAAATCAACGTTTTACAGTTTTGCGCGAGCGCGGCGAAAGGGAAGGATGCTAAATTTAATTAAATTGAGTATGATTTATTTATGTAGGCGTGTCTAGCTGCTTTTGGCAATCCGTTATATTTATTAACAATCAAAAGCATTCTTCCAGTCATGCTCAGATGTTATAAGACTACATGCATCAAATGTACTTAATGGATTTTAGAATTTACGCCTTGCTACTTGTCACATAATATTTTACAGACCTTTGTTTTAAAAAGAGAAGGTTATTTTTTACCGATCCTGAATTTACGTTCTTGCAAATTCGGCAATTCGGGATAAGGCATATTTAAGTACCAGAGTGATATTTTAACTTTTTTTTACCAGTTTAGAAATTTACTATCAAATCGGAATGCTTTCTTCCAACAAGCCCCCTCGATGACTATTACTCACATAAAGGTCAAAGATATGAGAAGGGTCAAGCAATCTATAGTTGGGCACTAAATAACAGTCATAGTAGTTGGGGACATGTTTGGGAATTTCAAAGCTTATAGAATCGCCGTTCTATTTAGGTACAAGGAAAAAAACTCATGCACTGTAAAAAGGACATCCACGAAGTCTCGACCGCTTATGAGAAGTTAAGGGGACGAGATCAATCGCAGGGTAGTGACCGTGCATAATCTTCTGAGCCTACGACTACCTACAGGTATGTACGAGGATGAAGCTTCGACGAGACAAGGAGGGTTGATATTTGATAATTACGGAATTCACTTTCATTATAATCGTGAGCATTTTTCTAATCGGTCAGTCCCGTCGGGTGTGCTCCGTATATCAGTGGATAAATAGGGGTAGACCGTTGTTAACCCATCGCTACGCTGTGCATAGCATTTCTCCTTGAGAAGAGTACGTTTGTAATTTCGTAACGGCTCATCTTTCACCTTCTAGAGCCGTGTTTAGCTGCCGACGGTTTGTGTTTATCGCATCGTTTACATCAAAGGATTACAGCAAACGGCCTTGTTTCTTATAGGCATTGGCATTTGAATCATTTTTGCACATTACGAATTATGAAACACCACGCACCTGATTAAATTTAAAACTAACCACTTTGCTCCGATTTTGATCATAGTTTATGGTTTACCAATTCGAGAATTCAGGACTAAAGTGAAAAATATATCTTTAATCTTAAACTATGAAATATGTCTCACCCTATCTCTCTTAAAATATATCTTATATCTATAAAAATATAAATATCTTCGGACGGATAGCTTATTGATATTTTATTAATTATAATATAATCGATGATACGTACTTAGGTTTTACCTACCTAGTTACATATACATAATATGTAGTATGTAATTCACACAATGATAAATGATAACGCTAGGTACTTAGGACTTAGGTACTACATAATGGCTAATGGTAATATAGAAACCGTCTATGTACAAAAAGTGGTTTTCTCTGACCAGTTTGACAAAGCCTTTATGTGTTTGTTGTTTCCACGGAATTTCACGGCGTGCAGCTTTTCCACGAAAATGATTCTGATTTTGACGCTTCCGCTGGGCCTGCCAGGGCTTACTTGGATTTGGTTTGGAAACGGATCTTCTTTCTGAACTGAGCAGATCACACTGAAGCTTTTCTTGGAATGTGGAATAATATGGAAGATCACTAGTTAGCAGAAATCTCTCAGATTATCATACGCGCATTAATTTTGATTTAGTCTTAGCTCATACAAATACAAAATACCAGTGGTACACCAATGAAAATGAGTGCTGGTTTCAGTACCTACTCATCTAGCAAAAGGGTTAGAGTAAAAATGGGGCTTTACTAATAACTAATCATAATAACTAACTGCCATCATAGTCAAATAAATAGTTTGATAGCTGACTTTAAACTTATTATTGTCATTGCCAGTATTCACGAATTTGTAATAATTGCAACTCCTGCGGTGGAACATGTAAAACTGAAATGCCTGTCACGAAGATACTTCGGTTTTTTGGAAACTCCGTTCTGTTTTCAATCGCAATAATATTTCTTACAATAGGAATTCAGTTACTCGTCCACATCGGCAATTCCGAAACTCCAATATTCGACTATCACTCTATTTTGGGAAATTCATTTGCATGGATTTTGTTGCTGAGTTATGTTTTCTGGGCTTGGGTATGGCTATTCATGTCGTCCGAAAATTATTATGGACCGGCCACAAATTATGGGAATGTTCCAATTTACAAGGTATGTATTACAATACAAGCACTGTAATTTTTGACACAATAGCTTGTTTTTCTAATTTTATTACAGCCTGAATGCTGTAACAGTAACACACTTTATTTCATTGCAGGCTAACGGATTGAAATACTATACTGCCACTATATTATGCTTGGCCATTTTGATTCTGAGAAATCCAGAGTTTTGTACGAACGTGTATAAAAATGCTGCTTCACTACTGGGAAGTCTCAACCTAATTGCCATTTTAGTGTCAACGTTCCTGTACGTCCATTCCAAAATGAAGTTACACTCAGAAATTGATCCTTATCTAAAGGATACGGTAAATAACAAATTGGTCTAGAATTTCCGGCAGTTTTGTGTTGTAAAAAATACCTATTGTATCAAAGTAATTGAATTTTGCTAATTGCAGAAGAACTATTGGTTTATCCGAAAATTTTATCGTGGTATGGATCTGCATCCTCGATTTTTGGGAGTCGATTTGAAGCAATTGATTATTGTCCGTATTGGATTAATGCTGTGGCAGGTTCTGGTTTTAATTTATTTTGTATCAAGCTTTGAGCGTCACGGCTTGGATCCTGGACAAGCAGTCAGTGTCGCACTCCAGTCGATGTACTTGTACCGCTTTTTTGCTTCGGAAACTGCGTATTTCAATACTTTGGACATAACATTGGATCGAATGGGATTCTACCTCTGTTGGGGCTCGTTGGTTGGATTTCCGGCTCTGTATACTTTTTCAACATTCTACTTCGTGGAGCATAAAACCGGATGTAATCTCGGCACAGGATTAATTATATTGGCCATTGGGTTATCAGCTATTCACTTCAAATGTACCGTAGATTCACAGAAGCAAGTATTCAGAGAATCGGAAGCTGAATACGTCAATGTAATTTTGATTTACCAAGCGCGACCAGATGCCGACATTTGTGAGTACAAAAAGTAATCGTTGGAATTCATTTTTAATTTTTAGTTATGGAAAACGAAGCCAAAATACGTGATAGCAGAGTACTGCCTTAATGACGCTTCGAATTCCAAACGATCAACCAAACTTCCTGGTATCCGGCTGGTGGGGAATTGGACGAAAAATTAATTACAGTTTTGAATTACTCAGCGCATTGTCTTGGTGCTCACCCGCTGGATTATCGTATGGCGTTTGGCCATTTATTTATTTCATTTTCTTATTGGTGTTATTGCTTCATCGAATTCATCGAGACGATGTTAAATGTCGAGCGAAGTACCAAGAGGCGTGGGATGCTTACTGCAAAATTGTTCCGTATAGGTTAATCCCTAAAATTTACTGAATTAAAAATTAGTTAGAATTTGATAATTATTAAAATGGTACTTGGTACTCGTATTCGTATCTGCTTCGAAATTCTTTAATCTACAACGAAATCATCAAGAAAGTTTAGTTTAGGTTATAGCCATTTATCAAAAAATCCCGAATCCCAATCCCATCCCAATCTCAAATCTCTATTATCCAAGCCTGATCGAGCGAAAACGGGTTCGGATTTGTTCATTGATCGTACAAATGTGCATGGATATGAGGTGATGATATGATGATGATAGGAAAGCACTCTGCTACACGATACACGAAGCGCGTTGGTAAACTGCTGCTGTCGACGACAACGGGTACTGCACTGCGCGTCCCGGGTTCCAACTGGTTGGTCTACTCCATGCTAAAATGCTAATAACTATTCAATGGTCAAGTTGCAAGTCAGATCCAGATTTTTTAGGTGGCCAGCAATAATCGCAGCAGCGCAATAAGGGTGTTCTGAATTCGGATTCGGAGTTTTGTAGAACTGAAAAAGCTGCTGGCAGTTCGCGTCCTTAGAACCAAATTAGTTCTAACTCCAGTTCAAACGCATAAATCGGATAAGTTTTCGTGTATTGCATGCTGACACTGAAGCTGCTGAACTCTGAAAAATTAAATTAGCTTAGTTACTTTACCTGACAGTCATCGCGTTTTGAAAATCTGCTTGTCTCATCTCAAACTCAACTGGCTGGTGGGGAAAGACCGGAGCACAGGTAAGTCACTGATTAATTTTCAAATTCCACTTTTTACTTTTACTCGAGTTTGTTCTAACATTAGGTTGATACATAGAATATAAATCATAAATTCCAATCATAGTAAACTAGTGTTCTGTTAACAAATAATGAAAGGTATAAAGTATGCGGCGGTCAGTCCGAGGGATAAATAATTACCACTGCGGCGCAATTTATACCACTTTAAACAATTTAAGATACTTATTTCTAAAAATTAAACATTTCCTATAAAGACAATGCATCATTCATTTGGTATAATATGGTACAAGTTAATTTTGATTTACTGAGGCCGACTATGTAGGATATAGGTTAAATTCGTCTATACATAAGTTAACTATATTTTACAAAATTTCTTCAAAAGAATTATTTTGCATAATTGCATTCCAATGCACATTTATTGCATATTTAAGGTATAGAACCATTATAAATTGATTTGGGTATTACGAAACGAATTACGAGACGCCATGATGGATTTTTCCTGCAAAGTGGAGCATTGCGAAATACGTATGTAGTTATTTGTATAGGAGCAGCGCAACGTGAACGTGCGTGTCGCGTATAAACACGTAAAACACATAGCACGGCGTGGTGGGGCGCGTCCCGCAGTAGTCCCGCATCGACGAAAAAACTTGCGGATTTGAGGCCATTGCATTATGAATACAGTAAGCTGAGGGCTTCTGCAAGTTGCCCTCTGTAGGAACCAGACTCAACCTGTTCCCGCAAACTGGTTTCCCGTAGGAGGTAATGCCGTAGGAAACATGCCGTATGTTTAAGGCTACTAAATGCATAGACGTTGCGTTGAAAAAAAGGGTATAGTCTGTTCGCTTTCTTCTGGTCTCGGACGAAAGCCTAGAGCCATAGTCCTTGCGGAAGGAGAAACGGAGCGTTGGTTTGACTTTCAGCTTCACTTGACCCCGTTTTATTAGGTATTGTTGATTGTTGCCATTTTTTGTATTTATTTACTCGGCTGAGTAAATAATCACGGAATTGAACTTTGCACCCGTGTGTAACTATCTAAACTGGTAACAGTTAAATTGGATCAAGCTCCTGCCATTCGGAATTACATTTTTTGGTTTGAATTTGAAGTCAGAAGTTGAAGCTTTTTTGGCCCATAATTTTCTGATTTTGGATGTGGACTTTAAACTGGTAAGTTATTTTTGTTGTTTGTTTGTATTTTCAAAATTAAGAGTTTTCTACTAAAAGTACAGTTGACAGTATCATCATGAAATAGCAATGTCAAATGTGTAAATAAGTATGCGGGCTGTCAGCTTGTGCTTTCTTTCATCTCTTTCGTCTTCGTCTTGGCTTGGGCATTTCGGGTGTCGGGGTTAGGTTAGGTTTCAAGCCTTTGAGTTTGGTCAACACGACACTGACCGAAGCTGACGACATATGGATTTATCCGAATGGAGCACTGATTATAAACATGCTGTCGGGTAGAGTTGAGGGAGCAGAAATGATTAAGGGTTTTTTAATTGAAATTAAAATATTGTGTTATCAGATATCAAGTGTGTTGTAAGCGGTCACTGTAGAGGGTTAAGGTCAAATGGACACGTGTTAGATTAGGTTGAATTTATACTGCATGTCCTTCGGCTGTCGGACATTTAAGTGCAGGAAAATACTCCCGAGTGTCGAATACCTAATCTAACAATATGCCGCTCTGGGGAGGGTCTGCTGACAACGCATACTATTGTGGGATACATATGAATAAATGCTAAATAATTAATCTTGTTCGTACATGTTGACTATTAGAGAGCAGTACAAGCTGTGGCGAGAGACTTGAGGATCCCGATTCATTTCGATTTGACACGACACGACGCTGCAGAAAAGTTTGGTGAGTCCGTGCCCGAGATCAATCCTGGCACTGGGCACTGACATTTCTGCTGGAGTTCTGTAGAGTCAGTACAACTTGAGAATAAGCTATGGCGAGTTATATCCGGTTTACTTCCTTGGTCTGATCCCGTGGAGCTGTTTCTAACATATAAATCCTACACTCGGAGCAATGTAGTAAGTTTATCTTTTACTCATAATTTAGGTTTTAATTTTTAGTTTTCAGACATCTTACGTGTTTTTGCAAAGTACAGTCTCGAGGATAGTGCCTCGTGCAAGTATACCACAAAACCTCCTCAGGTTCCAGGGGCGTCCTTTGACCAAAGTTTTGGGGGGGTTGGGGGTGGTTATGATTAAGCAGAAAAAATTGCTTCGCAACTTTTTTTTGCTACGTGTGTACAAATATACCTAAACGGAAGGTATCAGTGGCTTTAAATAAACTGTATTAATCTTCATCTTCATGTGCAGTTTATCTAAATTCTCGCCATGCATCGAATTAAGTATTTATTATTTTTTATGAAGGAGTAGAAGCAAATGCTGGGTTGAAGTAAACCATTTGGACCGATTATCGCTTCCCAGCGGAGCCTCCTGTGTTTTATTCTATTGTCGCCTTCGAGGTACCGTAAATTGAGGAGGCGACAATATACTTTAAACATGCAGCATGGGAAGTCACGATTGGGAGGCGACAATGGATTTATACATGAAGGAGGCGGCGATAACATGGGAGGCGACAATCGGTCTAAATGGTTTACTTTAATCGCCACTTTGGGCGAGAGGAAGATTTCTAGTTTGGGATTAGGAAGGTCATTTGCGGTGACACCTTGCCCCAGTCCTATATTTCAATACGTTTAATATATTGTTTTAAAAAACAAAACAAAAGAAAATAAAACATACAAATCAATTTGGGGTGTCCCACGGGATAAAAATTCTTGCCCGCAGGCGTGGGACATGAGTCAGCGCTTAGTCTATGCTTAGTCTTGGTTTGTCCCGCTGGTCCGTGGCCGGTGCTCACTCTAAGCTAGGCTAGGCCTAGGCCCGGCCTGGACAGACCTTGACCTGACTGACTTGTGGTACAGACTCAGCTTAGGCCTGGGCTTGGGTTGGGCCTAGCTCTAGGCTAAGTTTGTCTGTGCCCCGGCCGGTAAGGTCAGCCCCAGCGCAAAGGCAAAGGCCAGCCTGGGCCTAGCTCTAAGCTATAGGTCCGTACCACCGGTCGTAAGGTCAACCCCAGCCCATGCCAGCCCGGGCCTAGCTCTAGGCTAGGTCCGTACCACCGGTCGTTAGTTCAGCCCCAGCCCCAGCCTCGGCCAGCCTGGGCCTAGCTCTAAGCTAGGTCCGTACCACCGGTCGGTAAGGTCAGCTCCAGGCCCCAGCCCAGGCCAGCCTGGGCCTAGCTCTAGGCTAGGTGCGTACCACCGGACAGTTAGTTCAGCGCCAGCCCAGGCTCAGGCCTCAGCTGAGTCTGATCCAAACGATTGGTCATGTCATCCAGGCCTAGGCTAGGCCCTAGGCTTTGAATAAATCTATCTATGCTGGCCGAGATGCCGCCGCGCGGCGGCATCTCGGCAGGGGGTCCCTTTTCCGCCTCCGCGCCAGGGGGGTCCTTGCCTGCGCTGCCTATAGAGGTTTTGTGGTATGCGTGCAAGAGTTATGTCTTTAACTCCATTTATTTTTACTAAAGAACAATTAAGTTTTGCCCATCAGTAAAAATGGATCAACGTCAGGATTAGGATTATGAGCCAATGGCGTTCGTGCTCGCATTAATATCCCACGTTCTGTTACTCGCCATTGTATGTCGTACCTATTTATAGCATGCTAATCAAAATCCAGAGGGCTGACCTTTGACGGTCTAAAATAAAATTCAGTTTGACTTTGGTATTTGATAATCATTAGTATTTGTCATATCAAAACTATGACTCGAGTTGTACTAATGTCATAGTTTTATAATAAAACCTAAAGGGGGTTTTATTTGTGCTATTTCGAATTTTCAAAATATTCTTTTGAAATTAACTAAAACGGAGTATTTTAGTTGTATTTTGACGTTGAAAGTTCTATTTAGTGTGTCTGAAATATGAAATAATTAAATTATGCAAAATGAACTACAATTTTCCTTCAAATAATTTTTTTAATGTAAAAATTTTACCTTTCAGGTAAATAATTTAATGATTATTATTGTTTTGTTAAAATAATAAGCAAAAAATTTTACTGCGATGAAAATCAATACTTCTGCCTTTTTCTGAAAAAAAATAATAAATCCCACTTTTTTTGTAAAAACCCAGAAACTTATGGATTAGAAATAAAACCCGGACTTTTGCCATCCCTGATTGGTGACTCAGGGATGGCAAATGACAGGTGACTGAACCGATGAAGCCGATAGGTAGGAATACAGATGGGTGATCAGTTCATTTTGAATAAAACTCGAATTAACTAACTAACGTAACGTTTACGCATATGTATAGGTTTAGTGTTCTCAATGTGTCGGCCTGACATCTTGCTAACTAAGTTAGGTAGGAAAAAGAGTACGAATTATGAATTAGTGAAAATAGAGGACAGTTTGTTATCGATGTTTTGGCAAACTAACCGACTTTCTAGGTGTTGATAGGTACCTAGATAACTGCAGTACACAGTAATATTGAGGTACTGCAATTCGCAAAGCATGATTCGAAATTCTAATGTTTAATTCCAAGGTCGGCTTTCGGATGATGTGCCAGTGCCAGAGATAATCCGATAATGCATTAGGAGCATTAGCTCTCAGTATATTATCTGTGTCCATGCTTCCAACGGATTATCTGATTATCTCTGGCACGTTTGCCGAAATCCCGTGCACTCAATGTCTCAACGGCATATCCATAATCCATGCTCCCAATGGATTATCTGATTATCTCTAGCAACTCTGCCGAAATCCCCATGCTCTCAATGTATTATCTGTGTCCATGCCCCCAATGCATTATCTGATTATCTCTGGCACATCATCAGAAAGCCGACCAATCCCAAACCCAAATCCAGCTCGCGCCTTGAAAATCTGGTAAACGAAAATATTTGGGTTTGAAATTGAGGAAGGGAAGGTACCTAGTCTAGTCTAAAATGTTGAATGGAACTCCACATACCTAGGCTTAGGTATTGTCGGATGTCGGATGTTGGATGAGAAGACTTTTACCGCTGCTGCTGCTATCTTGCCCGCACTTATTGCCCGCTTTCACATTTCTCATCTGTTTCTCGAACACGAGTTTCTTTGCCTTGCCTTCTTGACTCTTGGCTTGCTGGACTGACTGGTTGAGAGGGAGTGGAGTGTATCTGTAGATTGCCGGATCTCTCCCGCTCCCGCTCCTGCTAAGCTCAGCATCAGCCGGGAAAGCTTGCTACCGCGTTTTCACGTATCTTTGCGTGGTAATGATTCAGATACCTACCTGAACCTGATGCCTACAATTTAATGCATTTGCTGAGACCGCTAAATTAATACCCGCTTAATAATTGCCTCCCAAAGAATATGCAGGTGCCTAGCGCCAAAATGTCGGTCACCATATCTAAACGTCTCTCATTTTTGGATCATCTTAGGTTAGGGTTCTTCAGTTGTAGTCTGGACTTGTTACAATGAAGTAATAGGTTCATTCCTTTCTCTCCGGCTTCGTGTAGATTAGTTTTTGTACATTTATCCTGTAAAATATCGCGTCTTCATTAGATTTAGTGAATAAAGTTATAGCGAGAGCTCTAGTTTTGTACAATACCCTGTGAATAATACTCTAGAATAGGTTTAGGACATTTAAGTAATATTTAGAATACGGCGTGCTCAGAATTCGGACTGAGAATGAAGCGGAAATACAGAAACAGTAAATAATTAAGTTTAAGTTATTTTACTAATAATTTCTTGTTAAATATGATCAGCTATTGTTCGAGCCGATCGTAGTGATTTGGTTTTTTAAATCAGCTTAGCTCAGAGCTCAGCTCAGAATTAGTTGCGATTTCTAATTAATATTTCGAAAATGCAGAGATGGAAAATCTTGAGACTCTTTGGTAAATATTCGGTGGACAAGATTCTCATTTCCTTTTTAAATTTCAGAACGCCAATCGAACATGGGTCCTACCCCGCCGGACTCTCAAAGGAGGGCCTCCGCGGCGTCTTCGACCAGGATCCAGTAGCTCTCCGGAAAGCAATAGTACTCGAAAGAAGACACGGTCCAGCCAATCCCCTACAAAGCAAAGAAGATTTTCCAAGGCTCGAAAGTCACTGAATTTCGACAATGAGCCTGTTCCAAAAAGAGGAGCAGCCATGGAAGATTCCCAAGCCCTGCCCAGATTCCCGACCCTCTTTAGAAGAACAGAAGATTCAGAAGAGACAAAGACAAGAAGGATTCCGCCTCTAGCACATTTTTGGGCTAACCCCCCACCCCCACCAGCAGAGACAGCTTCCGCTCAAATCCCAAACCTACTGGAGGAATCTGCTGGAACTGCTTCGCAACCGCAACGAAGATCAGAGCGACTCATTCGCAAGGGCCTTTCCATCGACACTCGTAGACAAGGACAGCTGTTTCCCGCCAGATGAACCTGATAGCGGACTGGGAGCCTCATTCTCGTCATGCGCATCTTCGTCCTTTAGTCAAAGCACCTTCATTCCTTTCACTGGTTTCAAGTGTCCACCTGTTGATGCTTTGAGTGTTCACAGCGACTATGGAACATCTTCTGAGAACTCCTTTAACTTGGGCAACCGGAAGCGGAAGCACATGACAAGACAGAGTTTTAACAGAGGAAAACGAACCTGTATTCTGCAAAATGACTTGGCATCGGGCTACGCGAGCGACATCGATGAAGGCATTGAATCTTACCATGAGGTGGAGCCTTCTCAAGGTTGGGATTCAGATGATGAAGAAAGGGCCAGGCTTACCGCACCGACAAAACTTGTTGATAGTCAACCACAGGAATGGGATCAGGCCATTCAAGACGAACAACTAAATAGTTCACTTCCGCCTGCATACATGAATATCAGTAATCTCAGCGCTCCTGTTGACATTGGTGTCAAGTGGTTGTCATCACAGGGAACCCATGTTGTCATCCCTCTGGAAGGGTATGAATTTCCTCAAAGCTACAGACCAACGCTGCCACCATCCCCAGGATCCAGTATTTCTGAATTGGTTCGAGAATTCTCTCCGTCCCCGTACGAAACCCGAAAAAGATCACGTTACAGGCCCAAACCAGTAATGCCAGCTTCTCCATTCGAAATACGTACGTTTCCGGGTAAGAATGTTGCCGAGTCCTTTCGAAAGATCGGACTACGTCTGCTTGCTGCAAGTCCCGTGATCTCCCTTGAACCCAAAGGAACCAAGTTCTGTGAGTTCTACCCAGCTGTGATTTCAATTCCAATGGAAACTGTGCCGGCTCTTGGGGACGAGATCTACTGCTTGTACTCGGATGACCCCAAAGTTGAAGAAGAGTTTGGACATGAGACTGATCCCTGCCTCACTTGGAGTGTTCTGCACAACGTTCAAATAACACTGGAAGGAGGTCGAATTACTTTTGAGACTTATGAATTCTCTTCGTTCATCATCGTGGTCCGGGAAAGATCACCCGAAGCTCATAAGCAAATCCGTGCACGAATCGGAGGAAGACTTCACATTCCTGAAGTCCCAGGGGCAGAAATTAATTTTTCAAAAGGCTCTGTACTGGACGATGCTACAATTCGGTCTAAAATTTTCATCGACACAGAAATGAGCCTTCCTGGTAAGTTTAATATTTTTGAACATTGCAACATTTTGTCTCCTTAGTCTAGTCATCAGTTTATTTGAATTTTTTTAAAAAAATTTTTATTCAGATTTCCTGCGCAAAGGGAAGCTTGTGAGAAATCAAGAATCTCCATTTACTCTTGCAACACCAATTTTAATGATGGAGCCTCATGGCATTGCTTTTGAGCCTGATCTCGTAACAATTCAGCTTCCCGTACCCGACTACGACAAGATTGTGGAATTATTCGGTCCTTTGGCTCGCCTAAGAATTATGCAAAGCTGTACAGAGGAAAATGAGCCTACTCGATGGGAGGTTGTAGATGTGGAGTATGAAATTACTAAAATAAGATCATTTGGTTCCGGACAACACCCAATCACTAGTCGTCTCCTTCAAAGTCTCGCATTTCAGCTTTTTTAAAGTTGTTTGGGATATTATCTCAGCCAGTTTATACGAAGGTAAGTTTTAGGTTTGACAGTTGCCTGATTACTTACCCACAAGAATCATTTCAAATAACTGATCTTCTTAAATTCTAATTTTACAGCTCGAGTTGGGATGTCCTACTTTCACAACTTCGTTGCCTTCTCAATGAAATGTCAAGCAAATATGGAAGAATCATGTGATAATCGATTCGCACTTGAAATCACGTGCTACCGAAGTGATAAACGGTTTCCAGAATTCACAAACTACAGGCACAGGGTTGGTTGCTCATCAAAACCAAAGAATGTTCGACCGGGTAAAATATTTGTGAGACTGAAATCTTCCTACTTCGATGCGGATCTGGATGCAGGAGAAGATGAACTCAAAGGTCTAGAGAAAGTCGAGGATGATTTTCGTGGAAGAGATTTTGCAATGCAATATTGCTGCAAGTAAGTAAAGCATTTAGGCCCACGGCTAAAAAAAAAGTATCATAATTTGCCTCTAAATATTATTCTTGTTATTTTATTACAGATTTAAGTCAGACAAACAAGTTGAGCATGGACCCTTTGGAAAAGTTATTGTTCATCGTTTCGTTAAGGCTGGTCAAGAAGAACTCTTATTCGAATTTAACCTTCAGAAGGTAACATGCTCACTGCTCGCTTCACTTATTTCTGGATTTCCTTAATCGAGCGTCATTTTAATTTGTGACTAATTTCAATTACAGTCGGGTCATGAAGGTGAGAGAACTCCACATGAACAGAGTGATCGCTGGAGTATTTTAGCGTTGAAAGAGTTGGCCGCTAGTCTTTTCATTACTGATGGAGAAAACTGGAAATCCTTTGCAACTCACATTGGATTCACAAAGCAAGAAATTAAAACCAATTTTAAGGTATGTTTATAGTAATCCTTATTTCAGGCTTTTATAGTATTCTTGTATAACTGTAAAAACGAATATTTCTTTTACAGAATGCTCCAGAACCGTTCGTGGCAATCATAAATCTGTACCAAAATCGAGGCGGTACTCCAGATGAATTCGTTCAAGCCCTGTATGCTGTAAATAGAGAACTTAAAATCAATTCCGGGCTTTCCCC
>VNWX01001810.1:0-13952 GCA_009869905.1 Ceratophysella communis | reverse complement strand
TTCAATTGCATTCAGCGGAGGACGAAAATTGAGTGGGCTGCTCAATTCTCTGCCTCGGAGGTTCGTCATAATTTTCCTTGTTCAATGTAATGTGTAATTTCATAAGTAATGTATGAATTAAGTACATCATATTAACTTTGCATACCTATTTAAAATACGGCGACTTGAGGTCAGTAGGTATCTAACCCTAAATACAAAATAACGTATTTCAAAGGTGAACACGAACTTGAGCCGTCGGAACATCTTCCGTTGTAGAAATCTATCTGTCGAGCAATTCTGCACGTGTAGCATTTCATAATCATAATCATGGTCTGCGTCGTACGTGAGACGAAGGCACTTGGTGCTATCTGCATTCATTTCGTAATACAAACAAAAGAAAAGAACCACTTACACTTTTACCAAAAAAAAAGGCTTCCAGCTCACATAATGCATAATGGACCTTACCTCTGAATTTTTTGAATGAGCCAAACCGTCAACTTCATTTACATAAAATCCCACTTCCGTATTCAGAAACTGAGACTCCCCTCTTCATAATCTTTCTCTTGAGTAGATACTCGATCTTTTATTTAATTTTTGAATTTTAAGATTAATTGGGTATTATCAAAGATTAAAAACCTTGAACTAGGGAACGAAAGATAGGAAGATATGGAAGAGAAAAGTTTCTATTCAAATATTTATTCTTATAATAGCGGTTCCCGTCGTTCCAAGTGAATTGAGAGACTTATTTTTATGAAAGTACGTAGCTAGTAAGGCTTTTACTAAGGCAGGACAGAGTGTAGCGTGAAAAATTCGTAGTGCATTTTTTATTTTTTCACGTAGGTGAACTTTGAACGGTAATAGAAATAGGTAGCTGCGAAATTATGTATAAATCTTGCAAACTTCCACGTCTGCTAAAGAATTTTGTATACTGCATAATTAATTAATCTATGATTTTTGTCAAGTTGATCTCTGGGTCTGGTGGCGAGAGTGTGTGACGTGCACCCGAATTTTCGCAGGCGATGTCAATCTCGTGTTCAGTTTCCTTCACAGTTTTCACAATGCATCTAAACGCTACGGCGTGATGTCGTAAAACTAAAATGCCAATCTAGCCCCATACAAATGGCTAACGTAAGACGAGTGGAACTAAAATATTGAAATACCACTGATATGCCCACCAATTTAAAGTAATAAGAACTTTGAGCGAGGGCCTTTTTAAATTATTCAATTCTTCCGTTCAAACTCGAACCCTCTCCTATCAATGCCAAGGAATATCGGGCTACTTGTACGTGTCCCTTGTATGTATTTGACTATATATAAATGCTCGCATAGCGCTATAAACGGGGATATACTTTAATAGCGAAAATAATGTAGCCAAGCCGGAGTCATTAAAAGAAAAATCTATTTCTGAACCGGACATTAAAGGATGGCAGGGAGTCCGTTCCGTTTTTCCCCTACCGCGTTTCTTTCATTAAATCTAGAAAAAATAACAATAATAAAGACGTTATTTATGACGCATGCGGTGCAGTTGGTCAAGATAAGTCCATGTCATAATTGTAAATTACGTGTCAGGAAGATGATTTGCTCTTAAGATCAGAATTACGTCGGTCGTGGATAGGGGGACAGGGACAGGGACGGGGTTGAGCTTTAAGCTGGGGCTGACATTTCGGAGCAAATCTGTACGAGGGGATTTTCATACTCAGGTTCAGGTCGGTTAATGCAACTAAGGCTTATCTTTAATTTAGCTCATTTAATTATGTAGGACTCTGTTGAAAATTCAGGGCTTGGGTAATTCTAGCCTAACCTAACACCTAACATAATTTCACGCGAAAAATGTAACAAAAAGTAAAAAAATAAATAGGGAAAACCATACATCTCACAAATGTACTATATGCTAGCGAAGCGCGATACAAGCTATGAATCTAGTGGATTAACGTATACAGACAGATTATATGAAATATAAAACGAAACGTTAAACGGCGTCAAACGACGACGTTCAGGATTTCAGGTCCTTAAGCCTTTTGATTTGAGTGAAGAACCTCACAATAGACTTTGAATGTCGTCGTTGAATGTCGATAAGCCGAAAACTTCTATTCTTTCCCCGAAGCTTTTTGTAATACCTTCTAAACTCCTCTGCATCTCTATTTATTCTCTATTTCTCAATAGAGAAAATGGCAAATTCAAATGTATCAAAATTCTATTGTCTAGTTTCTCGGTCGTCTCGTTCTCATGTAACCATCAAAAACTGAAAACCGGAATATTGCAAAACTTTTTCCTTTGAACAGTAAAGACTTTCTTCTTTTTTTCTGTGTACAGACGCATAAGCTTTAAATTCACTTACCTATTCCTTATGTCTACGAAAAGGAAAGTAAAGGGGTTTCCTTTTGTAGCTAACATATTCAAGAAGAACCGAGAGACCCAAAGGCACCTTGTCCATGTCTCATCATTCTCTCCATAAAAGGAAAACCAGTTTGTTTCGAGCACGATTTATAAACCTTTTTTATGTTACGCGATGGTGTTTCAATTTTCAATTCGCATAACGAGATTTCACAGTATATTTCGTATTACGTACCTTGTTTGAGACGTTTCTTTCCTGGACAGACTTGCGCAACAATCGGAGTTTATGAAAGACAAGACTGGTTTTCGGTTCTTTTGTTAAACTTTATTATTGAGTAAGAAGTTCTGAAAAGAACTTGTTCTTTTCTGAATCCTAACTAACGTCTCACACGTCAGATCCTTTGTAAATCGTAAACTTGTGGGTTTCAATCCGAAGCCTGATTTTTGTACTCATTTCAAAATAATGAGGTAGATAGCGCTGGGCAATTAATAAGTAGATACTGGGTGTAACTAATTAAGGCCTTATATTCCTTATACGAAATATCCATTAGATTTCTTAGATGAAATATCCCAAGAAATTTTAGATATGCTTCAAAATTTAGCAGGACACAAATTCCGTATCTGAATTTATAATTGAAACTGTTTTTCGTTTTAAATCAATTATCTGAACGTTTAATTTTTTCGGCGTTAAAATATGAAATATTTAAAGTTTCATGTTTCATGTATAAAATAAATCGGCAATCGTAAAGACTGTACAGTTACATAACAAGTCGAAAAGGTTTGCTAGGTAGGTTTTTGGTTGAAAACGCTGAAATACTTAAAAGTAAACCATGTAGGTATCAAACAATAGCAAAAACCCTGATGGACGCTATCATCAGCGTCTTGTGACAGATGCTTGGAGAAAGTCCTGCACATTCTCTAGCGTACAGCTGGGGAAAACAGCTAGCATTATTTGACTCTGGTGAAAGTAGAAAAACTTGAATCCAAGTGGATAGGTGTAGCTCCTGTCTTTCTTCACTTTGCTTAAAGCAAATACAGACTTGCTTTAGGTCTTAGGTCGTTCTTTCATTCTTGGCTACTCACTCGTTGCCTTTGGCTTGCCAAACGAAGTTTCAGTTCGTTTAGAAGTTTTAGGCCAAAATGAATTTAATCTATCTATGACGTTACAAAATTATCAAATCACACGAAATATTTGTTTAAAAATCATATAATAATTTTCGTAACGGACAGTACTAGAGTCGACAAAACGCTGAACAAACCATAATGAGTATTGTGTAATACACGGATTAGTCGTTTATTTGAAGCGCATCCTAAATCTAATCTAAGCTGTGCAGCTGTCGTGTACAGAACGAAGCGTTTAATGTATATGTCTGTGTGTGGTGAAAATGCTAGGTTTTATGAGTCCTTATCACCAATCACCATTACACATTTCACTCTCGTTTTCGTTAGGGATTCTCCTTCTCCTCAATGCTTAAAATTTGGTCCAACAACGTGAGGGGTAAGGAAATGTCTATACACAATGCTATGTAAACTGGAAACTACCCTGTAGATTCAGATTCAAGGCGTTACGTTTACGTATTGCCTGTGTACACATTTGACTCGTCGTTGAACTTGAACTTGAGCTAATCTGGTTCTATCAGAGCTTGTAATATCCATGTTTTAATTGGACATGCCTCAATGAAGAGCCCTCTCTTCTCAGCAGGCAATAAGGGTAATGATGATAAATTCCTGTGGACTAAGGGGTAACTCCGGAATGCATTAGGATCAGAAGCATATTTTATCCACGATTCACAAGGGTTTCCTGCGTGAACATCCGTTGCGTCGGGATTCTTATCCGATAATGGGATGGAATGAAAATGAATAGGGTGTTAATCAAAATGGAGTTTATGAATGGGGTCGGTTCTGTTTTCTCTCCAGTTCAGTGTTCACGAGTTGTTAGAAGTATCCGAAGTTAAGTATTTCCCCACATTACGTTTTAGACGGTTCCCTCTAGTAACAACACAACCTCCAGCCCATCGCAATCGCAACCTGCTACAGAGACGGCCGTTTTAAACTACTGACTATCTCAAAAAATTTCGAATGACTTTAAGACTTATATATGTTCCAAACATTCAAATTTGTTACTTAAATTTAATCTGATAAATCTTCATATTTTGACGTGAAACGTGCAATACGCAAATGCAATATAGTTTACTCTGTGCCTGGACTTGTCAGTCACGCACGCGGTGGGTCGACGGTCGACTATTCCACATCCAGCGGACACCTGAATCAAACTGTCGCGTGAATTTTCCATTTTGATGCATAGATACGCTTATTTCTATGGATCCGACTTTGACATTTGAGCAAGTACATTTTATTCAAAAAACTAAAAACGGGCAATATTTGGGGTGCATTCATTCAACACACATGAACGCGAGCCATTATAATGGCTATTATAATATTCTACGACCCTCCTGCGCGAGTCATACTTTTATAAACTAACGTATAGATAGGCAAATGTATATGTTGTGTAGCTAATATAAAAGGGTGTCAGGTCAGACAGCAAAAAACATTCAAAAAATAAACTAGGTGAAGTCCAGAAGTGCTCCAATTCAATTGAAGTGTGTGGAGTCCCAAAATCTCTGCACCAGCATAACAAAAAAAAATTGCATACAGTAACAACTTTTCATTCTTATTGCCCGACAGGACGACCTAATGAAATATTAACTGTTCAGGATTATTCGGGGATTTCGAACCGAGCCAGAAGTAGTATACTGCCTAGTCACGCGAAGCAAAGCCAAGCGTTATTTCGAACACCGAATATGCGTGCATTATGCAACCGTACACAACACACATACAAATATAGCATCAGGATTTCAATTGAAGGGTGCATTTTCTGGCATTGCTATTTGAGACAGAATGTGGTTGTTAGGGAAGTGAATTTGAACCCTAACATTGGAATATTGTTCCAGGACAATGTGACAACTGGGGGTAAGGCACTTAACATTGTTTAGCTCTGCCTCCTGCCTTCTCCCTCCGTTTTGTCGGAATTTTCACCCTAGCTATGGGACATTTTAGAAAAGTAACTCGAACTATTATCGACTCCACGGGTGTTTTACGTAGTTATTCGGAGTTTATGGTATGAACTTTTAGAAATTCTGGCTGAAGGCCTAGGGGCTTAAATTTTAGCGTGGCTTCTGCTTCGTTTGACTGCTGAAATTCTAAGTTCTAAAGATTATTCGAATTTGCACGAATCTACGCCTATTGCATGTTTCAGAAACAATTTTAACAGACCGAACGAACGAATTTGCGGTACTTAGGTGTCTCGTTGTCCGTCCTAACTTTGGTCCAACCGGGATAAAATCACCTGGACATCAGACAATTACCCGAAACAAAGGCTGTTACATTGGATTCTGTACATCATTTCATTAAAGACCCTTCCTCGAACACCCAAACATTAATACATGTCCCCAGTGTATTTGGAATTTGGCTCTATCACAGCAAACAGGACTCACATAATGATGCTCTATTCAAATTCAATTTTGAACAAATCTATATGTCCTCTCTACTGTGAATCCATTGTCCTCCCAAGTACTTGTACATGTGGACTGGGGTAATAATGAATCAAGGGTTGACTGCTCAAACTAAACTATAATAGAGAGCATTTCATAGATTCAAAGGGTCGAAGGCAGACTAGACACGATTGAGGACAATGGTAGAGGTAGAAGAACCCCTTGATCTCATTTTCAAAAATTTCCCGTTTGTCTTTTCAATTATCCCTTGTATTGTACCCAACTGATGCATCAAATGCCGAGAGACAGTTAATGGTGGGGATAACACGGCGGAATACCCGGGACGAAGCGGAACGTGCCAGCAGACGTACGTAACGACAGGGTGGGCATAATTTTACAGATTCGAGTTCGAGGTTATTTGGGCGTCGGTCTTTCGACACCGTTCTGATTGACGATCTTGGCTCTCAACATTAAACCATTAGTTATTTGCATTGTTCTAGGCATATGAAATACACATTGTTTGCACACTGCTGACACAGGGCTAATTTACATGCAAGAATCATTAATTATCTCGAATCCAGGGTTGAGGCTGAGAGTCACATATATACGTACATTCATCAAGCAATACGCAACAGCCGATACCCAATTGACCGCGGACAAAATACCAAAGTTCAATTGAACGCTCAATTCGGCTCGCTCCAAACCCGGCACAAGCCTTTCCCGTTGGAATTCAATTGCTTAGAAGAATAGAACCATACTAGTTTAGTTTACATTTACGCATAATTCTTCTCTTTAGAAAAAAGGGTTTTCAAATCTTTTGTTTGTTGTGTTCTGCTTGTCTGTCTCTCTCGGGTTTTTAAAACGTTCCGTTTGTTCGAAAGTGAAAACATGTACACAAACACGCAGACTGAAATCGGTTCAGTTAACTCAACTCTTTTTAAAAGAGAAGTGCAGCTGTCATGGACACCGCTTAGATATATCCTAAAATCAAGTAGAAATACGTGGAATTCGGATTGACAGATTATCCGATTCCTGTATGCACTCTGGAAATACTGGATACCGTGACCCGTCGCGTCATGTGCAGGCAATAAGTCAGGTCAATCAACTCAACCCTTCTGTTTCTGTATAACTTAAATTTTTAGCAAAAATAAGTCATACTGTCATGTCGGTCTCAATTGCTTTTGATGCACACATCAGACATCACCTACTTTATTACACTCAATGTCAGCAATTACAAGCTTGTGATTGTGATTTGGGCTGTCCATGGGGCGAAAACGGGACACGAAGGTGATTGATAACCTAATCCCAAAAAGCTATGGCTACGAACATGAAATAGCTTTTAAGTTTAAGCCGGTGAATTTGCGTGATAGTTTGTGAACTCCGAATTCCGGTGAACGGACTGGAACCGATTGCATGATTATAAATGGACTTTTTCGCATTTTACTGCATTTCCATAGGTATCGTATTCGTATCTGATTGTAATCAGGGAATTGAATGTTAGAATAGGGTACAAAGTGGTATTCTGAATTTCAGTTTCCTTTGATATGATATTGGTGTTGTGTTTTTATACATAGTATAATTGCATGCCGTTTATTTATAATTTGAATATATTTCCTCTCAAAGCAGTATTTTTTGAGTTCAGATTAGTGTAGAGACGAGGGAAATGGAAGGAGTACTAGCACTACAAGTCAGAATCAGAATATAAGTCCACTTGGATGTTTAATTGTAATTGCTCAGCTCATAATAGTAGACCTAAATATGCTATCTTATTTCAACAACTTAAGCATCCCTGCAAAACAAAAGATGCTTCATACATCATATAAAATGAAATCTTATCTTGTATCTATAATCGCCCCTGCATGCATTCATCCTTTTATAAGCGTCTGTGTGTAGGTATTCAATTACTACTGATTACATTGCATAATTTCAGTAGAGGATGAAAGCCGTTACATTTGTTCTTGAATACTCCGCCATGCACAGAAAGAGATAAGTGGAAGTATCAAGTTTCAATGAGCTGTTTGTATTATGATTGATACAATCTTGGGATTTTTATAACTAAATTGAAAGACATAACAAAAAAATGTATTCTTTGCTCCTCTGTTTCAAGAAGTTCAAATAGCATTGAGCTCAGTAAAGAGACGCAAAGCTTAGGGATCCGGTTTAGGCGTTGTGTATTGTGTATGACAAAGTAGAGCATCTTGACATTCAGATTCTCAGGCCTTCGAGTCAAAGTAAATTGTAAAAACTGTCTGAGAAAACCGCAATTTCCCTGTATTATCTAACGAGAAGGTTCATTTACAATTACAAGGAGCCAAAGTCTCAATTTGAGATCATGAGCACGAATCGTAGAAACATGACAATTCTACGTGAGATAACCCAAGTGCCCATAAGTTTGTAGCAGTAGTGAGGAAGTCGAGCACTCCGAGTTGTCGTAGAATCATGATTTGCCCAGCTACGCACAGAAATAACAATAGATGCATTCCGACTTCTTGACATGGTCTAGTGCACCTTACAATAGTTGCGTTATAAATACAAATGTTCCGTTCCGTTGCGTTCGGCACGGGTACCGTTACCCCAGAATAGCAAAGAAACGCACGACTGTCACAGGCCAGGCTAGCCGATAATAATGGCATAATAGAGACAGAATGCCATTCTCAGTGTGTACCTTCGTAATTGCAATTATTATGACCTAAGTGTTGCTACTATGCAGTGAACCATGGGTTCTTGACTGATGAGAACCGGCCTGAATGAACACAATTCTTTTATTACTGGCGAATTCCGGATTATGTTCTTTCTGTAAATTGAGAAATATAAAGAAGAATATAGAACTCGCGTTAATTTTTTAATAACTTTTTTATGGAGTTCCTCATCCTCAATTATGTTTAATTCGTTCAATCGGGCACACACACATCGTAAAATACGGTTATAATTACGCAATTACACAATGTTATTGTTCTACTTAAGTACGTGTAAAAGTTCAGACTGAGGCACTAGGTTAGTTTTATTTTTATTTCGGTAATTGAAGAAAATGGGTGCTTGAAGTAAATACACACCTTCAATTACATATTATTGTAGCATATTGACTTGAAGTTTGCATCTAAGCCAGATCGGTGTTGATGAAACTGTAAAATCTTAATCAGGACTGCTATTGTGAAATAACTCTGAAAAACAGAAATCAAGATTTTAGAGCTATTTGATAACAGGTGCGTGTGCAATCTGCTGAGCACAGTAAATACAATGTTTCTCTTAAATACGCCTTATGTCCGTATGTTTATGCCACTTCGAATTGGAGTGTGAAAGATGAGCTAAATACCGTGGGATTAGAAATAAATTTTACTGAAAGCATGACTTACTAAAACTGAAAAGCTTTCCGTAAGCATATTATATTATATACAGTAGCCAGTGGCAATGTTTTTGTAGTGAATAGTTCTGTGTTCTTTGCCTAAAGCCTTGTGAATCAGGACTAAATGACGTTGAATTTTAAGCATATTAAGTACATAAATTTCACTCCTTCTTCAGGTTGAATTCTGCATTAGTTGAACTTGCGTCCGTTCCCAATTTTTCATTTCCGACTGAAAATTATGTTTTCTTGCCAATTATGTAGAGTGATATTTAGGATACTTAACGGGAATTCAACAATTAAAATATATTGGGAGTCAATTGAGCGAGTGTTATATAGCAGTTGAACTTCGAAGCTGAAGCAGAAAATAATAATTTTCCGAATCCCGAACTGGTTAGCAGCCACTCCATCGATATGAATGAACCTAGGCATGGCTGGTGGACTTAATAAAACTAAAATTTCTAAAATGCAAACCGATGTTAAACTTGAATTATTTAGGGATAAATTTACTGCAAATAAAATCGAGAATTCAACTTAAATGAAACAGATTTGCAAATATTTCTCGCAAACAAGCAACTTCCTGTTAAAGTTTAGAAGTGGACATTGATTCATTTTAATTCACTGTTGCATGGATTATAATAACTCTCGCACAAGGCTATAGAGAATTAAATACACAGTAACACACCCACCCCCGTGAAACGCCTCGTACTCTGCGGTACAGTATCCATGCATGCAGCCTAGCCCTTTTTCATGCAATTTTTATATGAGTTACGATTAAGACTCGTTTCAGCTCTCCATCTCGACACGATAGTCAAGAGCAGCAAGACGACACAGAGCTCAAGCTTAATAATTGTGTTTTTGCCATTCAGTTTTCAGTAGTGTTGTAAGCCGTGGAAAAGGCTTATTCATATCTCAATCTCAACTAGTAAGAATTGCATTATTGTATAAGTAGCCAAGAAAACATTTATCTGCAAGATTTTGGTATTTGTGAAAAGTAGGAGCTATTTAGGGAGTTTGCGAAACAGCAAAATAGTCAGAACGACAGTCAGTTTTAATTTTAGTTTAATAGTGTTACCGCCGTGCTCTTGCCAGTGAGTTGCATAGTTTGTTTTGTCGTTTTCCTGATCAAAACATCGGGCATCGTTTGGAAGAAATCTTAAGGTGAAGCAAGTTTTGTTGCTTCGAAAAGTCCGAACTAAATTTGTGCAAAAAACTACGAATTAATTCATAATCTGAAAAAAGTAGTCCATTTCTGCGTGGGCGAAACTTTCGGGCACCGTATATTTTGCCCTCATTTGAGTGAAATTGGAGCAAAACTCTGCTGCTCCTATTTCATTACTCAATCCAAGACTAGTTGACCCATTCGTGTTCAAAAGCACTAAATTAGTCCAATGTTAGTGTTTCTTGCCCCATTTTACTTAATTGATTTAATGGTTGTCTTGTAAATTCTAAACGTGAGGTGCTTAGTGGTCGTTATCGTGTCGTACAGTTCATTGGCTATTTGTTACCATTCATACTTCACCTACACCTGGTGGTAGTTTGGGCTTTGACTTGATTTGGTGGTGTGGTGATTTGGACATGCACCGGCTCCCCGTTTGGAACTTAATTATGGTTGTATGAAGCTCATCAGGGATCACAGCTGAAAGTCATGTTTAAACGGAATTAAAAGCATTCAAGCAAGCACTTTGTACCATTGTACTTTTACATGGCAAGCGTTGAACTTCTTGTGTGGGTGGACAGTTGTTGGAGCTATTACGAATAACAGTGAGAATCTTTAAATCCCCTGCCCCTGGCCAACAGTCATAATCAAAGCGGATAACCATTCATATTTTAACAATTTATAACATTAGGCTGAACCCACGCTCTTTTGTGAAGGCGGTGCGGTAGATGATGAGACGCTACGAGCTATTCATGCTATCTATGCTTTGAGTTCTTATTTGTATCAGACTGTGAATGTTGAGTACAATCCATAGGCACAACTTTAGCTTGGTTATCTAACTGGAACGTTTAACTATTGTTAACTCGTCGTCGTGTAAATTGAAAAATATTTCAAAATGTTGAAAATTCATATGCTTGAGAGAATTGTGAACGAAGATCAGGCAGAATTAGAGGATATCCAGCTAATGACTCGGACTCTAAAAAGGTAAGCATTCCATTTCAGTCCATAATTATGAATTGTCATAATTTTGCCCATACGACGTCAAATGAAAACTCATTACAGATTAGTTCAAATTTATTAAAAATCTTGACATTTTAAGATTTCATAGGCGAAGGTCAAAATTTCTGCCTTCTTAAAGTGAATATCATATTTTGTGTTTATCTTGTTGGATAACGGTTGCCTTTATTTAAGGTAACAATAATTCAGGCACTTATGAGATGAAGCTTATTAGCATAAATACATTTCTGAATGCATTTTCGCGACCTTGAAAATTATGGTTATTGTGCATAATAATGATTAGATCAGAAATGTAAGGACAGATTTATTAACCTCACCCACACCCTATTCCTTCCTTCTGTCAATAGCTCCGCGTTATCACGATATCATAGCCAGATTACAAATAATATTTATGTTTTGTAATGGATGGTATGTTATGTTATAAAATATACACCCAAATGATATGCTCAATGTTACACATTTACACTGTCATTAATTTTTTTTAAATTATTGATTCAATGACTACTGTAGTCATGTAACAGTTAATGCTGAAGCTGAAGTGATAGTGCATTAAATTCCTTACTGCTTGCTGCTGGCAGGGATGGCCTACTTCCTGGCACTATTATTATTTGCTCGTAATTACTGTGATTTGCTCAGGTTAAGCATCTAATGACTAATGAATGAGTGGAACGTGATCGTGCTGTGCTATATTCAGGTGCGGATTTGAACTTGGAATTCTAAATGCATTGAGTGCCAATGGAATTTCGCTAGCATTCCATTCCATGCTATGACCCTTTTCCGTTTTAAGTTGGCAGTAAGCCTACTGTAAGCTTCATAGGAATTAAAATTAAAATTGTAAATAAGTACCAACTGATTTGGAATTCCGCTCAGGTTGTGACTGCAGTGCCCATTGCAACTCGCAATTTTCAACCTACATCTTCTTTCGGTAGCGTAGCGCTGATCTTTTTAGCCAGAAATGCTTGGCAATTATCACGCCTCTAATTCATCCGGGCCTGCGATTCTGGCGGTTTGGGTAGGGCCTGCTCGCTGTATTATAGTGATGTTTTCAATTTCGCGAGGTCCAATTGACCACGTTCTCCCTGGTACTGCTGAAGAATAAATTAGGGCTTTACAGGGTTAAGATCTTGTCACGATAATGTGACTCAAGCAGGAGATGATGGAGATGTTGATGATGTGTCTGTAGTTTTATTTCAAAGCAGGGCTTGACTCCCAGAAAGAAATTAAACATTCGAAACAGGCATTGTGGACCAGCGGGTGGAAGTGGAAGTCAAATTATTCCTGCGGTGGTAGGATGAGGGTGCCTTGTAAAATATTAACTAGTGTAAAGTGTGAAACTCATATTGTTCTGCCTTGTTTACTTACCTCAAAAAGAGAAATTTTTGATGAATTAAAGCATTTTTGTCGTGTCACATCCGCACGATTTAATTTAAAGCAATTCGTGGCAGTGACATACTTAAACACCGACATTTGTTAATGGACGGTGTAAATCACATGGGCACTTGTTCAGCAAACATGATACCTGATAGTATTCGAGGTGATATTGATTCACCAATTAATGCGATCATGCGTATAACAGTTTTCATCAGAATTTCTAAAAAATTATCGCCCGTGGTTCAGCGTTAATATTTGCTACAAGTAGTGTTGTCAACTGTATATTCATATTTTGGTCATGTTTATGAAATTTATAGACCCACAAATACATCAGCAGCCAATGCCTGCTTTACGCACTACCTGAGATAAAATAAGTTAAATTTTATCGACCTAATTGAGGGCGGACATGTAAACAACTTTTAGCACAGGAAATGCATTTATTTTTCTGTATTTTTTATTCAAAGATATTGCCTTGACTCAACCTCAAAGAGTTTGACAAAAAATATATTTGAATCAAAGTCTTCTGTTCCTGTCAGTCACTCGAGTCCGTATCACTTTGAAATCCCACGCGGTCTAGTCCTAGTCTGGTTATGCCTAGGTCCTTTGGGTTTGGGCTGCCGCCCGTCGGTCTGCATAATTTCAATGAGATTCGGTTCTTGGTTCATATCCTGTTTATATCATCGATTGAATAAAATGGAAATTCGTTATACGGTTGTTCATCTTTTATCTCATCTCTGGACTAGACGTGAGACGCGGAAGCAAAATACATACAAAAAACGCCCATACCACAATTAACTGTCGGCTTTGACTGAAGAGGAATCGATTATTTGTTCTGAGTGGTTTTCTACGGTTAAAATTAGATTAATATTATTACTGGTTGTCTGCATGGATGATGTGTGTGGGATTTAGAATTAGTCTGAAGCTGAGGTTTGTTTACTTAGTGCCGTTTGTATTCAGTTATACAAATTCAGTAAGGCCGGATAGCGTTCTAAACACGTGTCGCTTCCAAGCTCGATGTTCGGGATATCTGAGAACTATGAATGTTTTAAGTGTGTTGGCATTGATTAAATTACTTGGTTTGAGAGTGAAGGCCTGGGCCAAAGGCGTAAACCGCCGACTCGGTTCTGACACTTAGATAATTTCTCATAGCCATTTGGGTGTACGATCTGTTAAAATGAAATTCCCTAGTGGAAACGACCAAGATCCACTGTCCACAGCATGAACGCGAACGCATTAATATAATTTTCTCTTTAGAGCGTTC
>VNWX01001809.1:0-13953 GCA_009869905.1 Ceratophysella communis | reverse complement strand
ATATATATATATATATATATAAACCAAACTAACGGAACACAAAATTAATTGGCTGCGAGCTGATACTTTGCGCTTTGAACTCTAATAGTTTTAATTAATTGTAGCCAAATGCAGTTTCGCCGTATACTGTGTGAGGCTTACTTCATAGTATATCGGTACTTAAGTACTTATATTTAGTTATAAGTCCAACGAAAATTAAATATCACTGTAATGGATTTACCCACACTTGCCTACCTTGAAATGAAATCAACTATATCTCAACGCAATACTAGTGATACATGACCTTTTTTCAGTCTTTAATTCTGCAGGATCGCATCTGTAACCGACTAATCTGTCACTGATCTTGAGTCGGTTAAGGGATTTCCGGTTAAAAATTTCAAGCAAAATATCAATATTATCTGGCCCAGATAGGGCTATCATAATATAAATTGCTGTGTATACTTCTGAGCAGATGAGTGGGCAGAACTAAGTTACTAAGTTCCGGGGGGAGAGGAGGACGCCTCAGGCAAATTCTTTGAAAAACAACCCTTTAAAATCTAATTTTCCAAATTTTTGGGAGGTGTTTTAACACCCAAAACACCATGCTGGCTACGCCCCTGCTTCTGAGAAGAATAAATTATGTATTTGATCGATGATCAGAGGGATTTTTCTAAACCGTTATTATTATAACTGTTAGATCGATGTGAAAAATGAATAGTGGTGTTAAGTTCACGACATTACACCGTATTTGAAGCACGAATCATTAATCGGAATATAGTAACATCAGGAATTAAAAAATTGTCTACAAAAAACCATTTAAATAAAATCCACAAGTAAATCGAACTGCAGACTCTACTTGATTTATTTAATTTCTCGCTGATCCGTATCACGTTTGTACGAAGTTCGGGCCTGAATTCAAGTTTTGTCCACTTCTTCCTATTCATTCATTCGCACATTCCAATCCAAGTCCGGGTTTTACAAACTTGCCTACTACCCACTAGAACCCAGAAGAGCAACAACCAGCAGCAAGCAGGCAGCAGGATAGGGATAGGAGCCGCATAATGCCATGCATGAAACTCCTACGCAGCAGTCAGCTAATCTGCTGCAGCAGCAGCGGCAAAGCCATTATATCAAACCAACTACGGTGGTATACGGACGGATTAGTAAATACAAACAAGGAGATCATGCTAACAGTAGTTGGAGCAGCGATAGTCCAGTTTGAGAGCTCCAATTTGGACAGGTGGTTCTGCGTTGTATTCGTTCTATTCAGAAACAAAATTATACAAAAACATTTGCTGTGAAGGGTTCCAGTTCCTCCAGGCCGGAAGGGCCTTGGTCAACATGAAGCCACCTTCTTCGTTGAGAGCGCTAATCCCGTATGCTACTATCAAATTGACTTTCGGCTGCGTTGTTGTTGCTGAAAAACACAGTAGCTCCATTTATTGTTTTTGAAGCATAGTATCGTTTTAAAGAGTGTCGCTAGAAAAGTTTTGATACACAAAAAGCAATTTAATCAGTAACAACGCTTCGAGAAGAGAACTCCTGTCTGGAGGATGCAACGAGATGCGTATGCGACGACAAAGTCTATGAGTTTTGCTCTTGGTGACGGACCAGCCAACGCATTAGCTCTTTCAAAGGACAATTCACACGTTGTGGTTGCTGGACGAAATGGTAATTTAAAGCTATCACTTAAAACTCAAAACTTTAATTTTGTTGTTTGCAAAGAACAGAGACATTTGACCTTATTCATGTTGAAATTTGTGCCTGCGTTGTCAGATACGCTTTTGGTCTCCAATATTTTGTTCACTGGTTTAATCGAATTTTTTGAAAATTTTACAGTGTTCAAAATCTTAGCCGTGGAGGAGCATGCATTTGTTGAAAAGCTCAATCTTCGTGTTGGGAAGAATCTTAATTTAAACTATTCCTGTAATGACGTCGTCTGGAGTTCAATTGATGAGGGATTGATAGCGACGGGTGCCACAAATGGAGCTGTGGTTCTTTGGAATCTCTCAAAAAATAGCCGGGCCAAGCAGGACCACGTCTTCATTGACCACCAGAGAACTGTGCACAAGGTACACGTAGTGACAAGTAACATTATTTGTAGATAGCGTACCGGCGAGTAATCCTCGAGTCTTCGGTTCTTCTTCACTAACAGTAAAATTTATTACGTCTGTAAGGTGTTATTTCATCCCACCGATCCAACGATGCTTCTTTCTGGAAGTCAAGATGGGACTGTTAAGTGCTTTGATATAAGAGCTCAAGAGGCAAGACTGACTTTCAAAAGGTATTCCATATACTTACATATCGGACATTTCCATCCAAATAGCTAATTCGAAAGCCTTGCACGAGATAACTTAAAATATTGTTGAAATAATTTATTGCAGTAGTAACTCTGAAAGTGTTCGGGATATCCAATTTGTGCCAAAGAATTCATTCTCGTTTACTTCTGTCAGCGAAAATGGTTCTGTTCAATTATGGGACGTTCGAAAAGGAGGAGAGCGGCCATTTCTTACGTTTACAGCGCACAACGGACCTGTATTTAGTAAGAATTCGGCATTCGCTTACTTTTTTTTTTAAGTCCACGGTTTAAATGTATTCTAAACTTTTTGCCTGCCTAGGCTGCGATTGGCATCCGGAGCAGCCTTCCGTTTTGGCCACTGGAGGACGAGATCGTGCAATTAAAGTCTGGACAATCACTAAGTAAGTCACGCATTATTTGTGTATTAATTTCGGGGTGTATTTAAAAACATGCTGAATCCGTTCTGGCATAACTGGCACGCCAAATGATATGGATTTCATGTGATTCATTTTAGTATCTAGTATCTAGTATACTGTGCGTATTTAATTGTAAGCAATCACACTCGAAACTCAAAATGAATGGCCCCTAAAGTCTTAAATCTTCCTTGTTCCACTACCCAGCACCAGACCAACAGCTAAATGCCCGAACGATAGAACTTTCAGAATTGATTTCAGCGTGGATTGTATGGGTGCATACGGTCTATCTACTCCCATTACATGTTCTAGCACATGAAATGTGCAAGTAAAGCTCACATTGCACGTTGCACTATGTATAATTGGACTCCTGAAGAAAAACAACTCACCTCACATTTAGCCTTACACTTCTTAAATCTTATGGCTGTCATTTGGGAAGATTGAGGTTGGCACTTAATTGATACATACATACTTTGACATTGGCAAAACTGAAGAACATAAAAACGTCATTTATTATCGGTAAACATATTTATACGGATATAAAACGGAGCTGAATATTCATAGGTGAGCTAGCGTTAAGCATGTTGTTGTTTTTCTGCTCATATTTTCAGGCTATAAAATCTTCTGTGAATTTGCAAGGCTAACCACATGCACAATTCAATTCACAACACAACTCACAGCACAACATAGAAAAGCCCGTAAGACGAGGCTATCAGGAATCAGTACCCATTACTTGGCCGTACTCAGAGAAACAGAACAGAGCTATTTGGCGACAGAGCGTGTTCCGGTTATATTTCTACTAATCTATCAGTCAGCGCAGCGTCTATCCTGCTTCCATTAATTCTCGTAGAATTAATTGCAAATAACGCAGCTTGTGCGCTGAATATAAGTGAACTAGTGCTCCGGATTCCGGATCGAAATCGAAACTAATTCCTCGGTGGTGCAGCAGCAAATTTCTATTTCCTAGTCCTAAGATGCTCATCCTGTCTTGAATTCAGCACCAGTCAACAGTTGCTGTTGCTTTGCTACATACAACGCACGGCATGTAAGGAAACTTACACTTTCTCCCGTTTGTTTGCAACTAGTTAGTGTATAGTGTATTTACAATTAGAATGAACTATAGGCTGTGCTGGTCTTATTGTTAGACTTGGTCAGACTTATACGGATGACAGGCATATATAGCATATAAGATAAAGATTTGTAAATTTTTTAGTGACTAAAATATTCATGATCTTACCTTTTTCCCGTCGTTCTGTTGTTTTGTGCGGTCCATTTCTAATTAAATCGTAGGTGGAGGGAGTGAAGAAATTAAGTGCGGGTTGTTGTTGAAATTATGTTTTGGAGTCTGGAACGAAAGGGATGACGCATCCTGCACTTTAGACTCTCAGCTAGGCAATTCCTTTGTTCGTAGTTCACCCTGAGCGAGACAGCGTGGCCCCACATCACAATTCTGCACCGGGTTGCAATTTTCATTGAAAGCTGCATCTTGTCTAGACTCAAACCTGCAACTGACTGATTGGTGTACAAATCTGCACCGGGTTGCAATTTTCATTGAAAGCTGCATCTTGTCTAGACTCAAACCTGCAACTGACTGATTGGTGATGCGATGGCGACTCTTCGTCTGGTTTGGCTAGAGTCGGGCATAGCATGAGCATGGCTTTGTTGGCTTGGCTCATGTTGGATTGGAATTGGAAATCAAGATATTCTTTTACTTACTTGGATCTTGCATTCCGCTCGCTCAGAGCTAATCTAAGCTGTAAGCTTTCTGTCTCCTCCCCGCCTTCCTGATTTAAAAACACGATAGTGTAAAAATTGTAAAGATGAAATACATTAACAGGAAGTTCTAATGTTTTTAAAAAGCAAAATTTAGATACGTCAGTACGATACGATGTACGAACGTTGCATTTAGGGGTACCATTCATACGTGAAACTTGCTGGCGGAGTTCCGCCTTGCTCTCCCGCCTGGTGTAACGTGTATCTATGTATGTGTTGTTATGGGAGTCTTCAACAACTTTCTCCGCTGAAACTTCCGAGCTGATCATAATCTCAGGACAGGAGCAAAGCATGCTTAGGCACGTCCATCCAAGCCCGAGTTGGTATTGGTAGTTGTTGATTTAGATTTTAGTAAGAGCAAGGAGCAAGTAACTTCTTGTGTTCAGTTCATTTCGAACCCCTCTTGCTGGATCTACCACATGAGATGAGATGAGGTGAAGGTCGGTCGGGTGTGTGAGGGTTGAGTGAAAGTGAAAGTGAATCATCCAAGAACGTTCTTTGATCACTCACCTACCTACCTGGATCGGATTCAACCTAGTTCTTTGTGTTTTTTCTTAACGTCTAGCGTGCAGTGGTTTTCCATAGCCCAGCAGCAGCAGGTATGTAAATTATCATTAACCTCTAGATAACCCTGCATTCAAAACGAAAGGGTGAATTGACGGATTAAATTAAGCTGACTGGGCTGCGGTTTCCATTAGGCGATCAGAGGCTTATTTGTTATCCTTTCCTGCATGGATATTTGTGTATTGTATATTGTGTTGATTTGGATTGAGTGAAGGTGAAAGTATATTCAGGGTGAAAGCAGAAAGAATATTTGTTATTTTCTGTGTCTTTATTTCAGCATTTTACAATGCACGCAAATCCTACTTACACTTTTGGTACAGGAACGCAACGGTGGTAGTTGAACTGAAAGGATTATTGTGTATTGTCTATAAGTGTAGGTCTTGGTTAAAATTGACAATACTGATACCCAGTTTAATACAAAGTACAGATGAGATGGATGCTGCAGTGCAGGCAGACTGCATTTCGAATCGAATCTCGACATATTTGCATGCTTGCTTGAGCTTGGGATTTGGGATTAATTTTGAGCTCATAGTTTTGGCTAATTGCTTCTTAATTAGTACCAGCCAGATTTTGAAGTACAAGTAGATAGATTTTTTTGGAACTTGGACCTCGCCTATCTGGACATTATTGGTGTCTCGACGCATAATGCCATTTGAGCTGTCAGCTACCGGTTACCGTTAAGCCTTATGGTCTTTAGCATTTAGTAGCATAGTTCACTTTACCGATTCTCGAGCTTGGTGTAGACTGCGAAAAATTTTCGTAGACGGGAGCTTTGCTCTTCTTCTGCTCTATTCATGGAGATATAGACCTAAGACCTAATTAGATATGAGATCTTCCTGCTTGTGACTTGCATAACTACTTTTATTAATTGACTTCAAGTCGCTGTCGCTGGCAGTGCTTGAATCCAATTCGCACTTGTCAGGAATTATAGGTATTGTGTTCCGAGTTAAACTATTAGTGGAGTTACGTATTACGTATCAGTGTTTGCAGGCAAGCAGCTGAGGGCATGTCCGTATTTTTAACGAGCTTTTTACTACAGAGTTTATTTCCGTGATGACGTGACAGTCCCAGTCCCAGTCCAGCTACCGCTACCCGTACGTACGTCCTTCTGTATCTTTGATTGTATTAGTGTTCGGTTGACATTGTTTTTCACTTTTATTTTTATTACGCCTACGTGTCGTATGTTAGATATCGCTGGATGTCGATAAAGAAAAGTAATACTTTTTCATGGTGTAATGAGGCAGGGATATCTGGTTACCGAAACTGACCGGTGTTGTTTTCGTTGAACAACAAACAACCAAAGGGAGTTATGTTTCCTTAAGACAGAGTGCAATTTGACAGGTAGGTGTCCATTCCTTGAGATAAGTGATAATAAGAGACAATAGAAGTTCTCTCTAGACTTGTCTGAGTGCTACACGTGCATGGCCTGACCCGTGTCCTCTTGTCCTGTAACCAGTGGTAACCGGTGACGAACATAAAAGGGCTTCGCAATTTTTCTGAGTATGTGTGTAAGTAAGTTCTGGTTAATGATTTTGGATTCTTAATTTGTCATCTTCTAGTGTTGCGACGTTGGATCATACCATCCAAACCGTTGCATCAGTCGGGAAAATCAAGTGGAGACCGCAGCGAAAGAACCACATTGGAAGCACGTCACTTGTGGTGGACGCCTCAGTTTGTGTTTGGGACTACCGGCGTCCATACGTACCGTTTGCAGCTTTTGAAAAACACAAGTAAGTGCAGGTACTCTAGCTTTATTTATAAGGAATTTCGGTCGAAATGAGTTGACTATTTTCTTTGATGACAACCGGTGGTCTAATTTTTCACTATTTATTTACAGGGACGTAGCTACTGGTATTGCCTGGAAGAGTAGTCCGCATATTTTTCTCTCAACTTCAAAGGTATCTATTATCTCATGAGCAGCTTTTTTTAATCTGAATCCGTGAATAATTAAATCTATTGTTTGTAGGATTGTACTGTTTGGCAGAATATATTCCGGGACGCGACGAGGCCTGCAACGAAAGCAATCCCCCAAGCCCTCGCATTAAATGTGAGGCGCGGGGAGATTGCTCAAGCAGTCACATCACAACAAATGGATGGCATCAACTTGACCAAGTGTGTTTCATTTCATTTATCTGTAGTCTACACAACTAATAAAATTGAAGCTCTAAGTTCTGCCTGGCTAAATCTGATACTCAGTTACCGACGCGTGGAACTGTTGAATTTATTCCTTCTTGATTTGATTTATTTCAGGAAGGGGGCTTTGGATGAAAATTTTCATCTTGCCCAAAGCGTATTCTTTACATTTGAGACGAAAATGATCAAGGATCCGTTCAAGGTTGAGTGCGCAGAGCGGTGAGTGGTTTTTCGTTAGATCAGTTAATGTTTTTTCATTTACGTGCCCATTACTAGGTATCCTTTAAATTTATTCTCGGCCGAGTCTGATAATAAAATCATTTATTCACGATTTCAGATACATTCTCAATGGAAAGAGTGCACCTGAGATGTGTGAGAAAAATGCAGAAATTGCACTGCAGCTTGGCATACCTCAGGTAAGCTCATATTTAGGTGAACAATTTACTAGCTTAACTAAATACGGCTAAAATTCCAAGCCAAACAACATGACTCGAAAGGAGCAGCAATAGAATGTGCTGACCATTTCGCGTCCAACAGATGGCTAGTTATATATCATTAGTACCGCATGTGCATTCGAACTAACCTAGCTAGCCACAGAACTAGGATTTGTTCGAAATTTTGGATTTACAGTTTTTAGCTGTTACGACCAAATACCAGCTTCACTTTATTTACCTGTCTTGCATCTAATTGACTATTATTGGATTGCACTAAACAGGCAGCTCTGGTGTGGGAAATATCCAAGTTGTATTGTCAGATACTTACTGCAGAGGAACCACCTGAGCCCACCAAGATCGCAGATCCTGTAATGGCTACTCCACCGAAGGAAGATCAGGAAGATCACAATCTCTCCGATGACGACGCCAACAATAATTCCAGCTCGGAGACTGAAAAGCCAGATCTTTTGGCTGAGATTGCTTCTGGACTTCACATGAATCAGAACTTATTCATGCCTCCAGGGCCCTCCTATGACTTTAACTATGACGTACAACAGGTATATGATGGCTGGCATCTGGGAACTTTCGGTCTGATTTAATTTAACTGGATAGCTAAATTTCTAACTTCACCAGGATTGGCAAGTATTACCAGCTGAAGCCTTTCAGCCGCGTCATGAAATTCGAGAAGGCTCATCCCCTCCTATTCATTTGGAAGACTGCTCTCCGCGGGAAATGGAGGAAGCCGTTGAAACGGTGGCCATTGAGAATCGTACCAGCCAATTGCGAATTTCTCACATTGAACCTGTACCTGAATTTGACTTTTCTGTTCCTCTCACAAAGGCTTTACACTACCACGCTAATAAGGGTGAGAGTTTTTTCACCGGTTTAATGTGTTCATTTATTGATCAGAGCGACGAATTGCACAGTGATTCAATGAAAATATCATTTTGTAAACAATTTAGGGGATGTGCAGACAGCAGTTTGTGTTTGGCTCGTCCTGTCTTCAGTGGCTAAGTTGGATATTCCTGAGATTAAGCTGGAGGCATGGTGCTGGGGTTATCTTGAGTTGCTGCAAAGACATCGACTTCATGCTGAAGCAGCTCTGGTGATTATCATTACACGTTTGAAACTGTACAGTTTACGTATAAATTCATGTTGAATTATTAATTACAAATGCTTTGACAGGTAATCAAGCTTAGCGGTCCACTGCTTGGCCACTTGTCTCAGCAGAGCACTGTGTATCTCATTTCTTGTGGAACCTGCGGGAAACCACTCCGTCACCGTGCTGGAAATTTTTGTGAAAAGTAGGTAGCAGGTTTTGACTTATGGAGTATTGAAGTTCTTCATTTTTATTTCTAACACTATTATTATGGCAGATGCAAGAAGGCCGTGGCTAGATGTGGAATTTGCCATGCGGCAGTGTCAGGTCTGATGTCGTGGTGTCAAGGGTGTGGGCACGGAGGGCACGAGGCTCATCTTCGTGAATGGTTCTCTAAGCACCAGGAGTGTCCAGCAGGCTGTGGTCACATGTGTCACAGTTAAATTGAAGAGCTTAGATTGTTATATTTAAATTCGGGTTATTTTTCAAACTACGACTTTGATATTAATTTTGCTACTAAAGATAAGCTCTGATATTGTCTTCGCCCCACTACCTCTTAAATTTGAGCTACGTACATTCGACTTTCCAGATGAGTAACTAAACGTACTGTACCTAATAATACGTTTATTGTTTCGGTTTCCTGTTGTTAGCAGAACGTGAAGGGGAATGAGAGTCAGTAGACTCCCTCAGTTTGCCGTAATAAGAACTGAACTATTTTTTATGACTGCTCACACTACAGATACGTATTATTTATGCAAACTTGAGTTCTTATTTCATTGTATTCCCCTAGTATTTATTACTTTTATTCCTGCAATAAAACTGTGACTAAATACCTTCCAGAAATACTAAAGCTTTGAGCTGCGAGACTTTTCATTTTTCAGATAACAATAGCTCTACATTATCTGAGCGAATTGCGGTAGATTACGTTAGCTGCTAAAATATTTTAAATACGGTGCGGCATGTAATGGTAATGGACCGTGGTAACTCCCAAATAACCGAGGAATAAGCCACTTAAAACGACAACACCAGGTGTGATTTATAACCAGTAACCAATTCAACCTTTATTCCAACACGTCAGTTTATATTTTGACAACTTGTCATTGGAAGTCAGTGCTGTATTTTGAAATCTAAGCTTGAATTGTAACGTACGTCGATCATGAAATTCGATGTTTCAACTGAATTTAATAGAAACTTGAAACGAATTTTCCCGAGTAATTATTTCATAGGACCCAGGGGAGAACGAATTCGACCAGAAGCCTTGGAAATGTGTGTAATATCCGAGGATTCAGAAGGAACTCTTGGCATTCCATCCAATCTTCCAGCAAAAGTGAAGCTGACTCTTTTGGATGGAAGTACATACTTACGCTTCCTAGGACAAGTTTCAAGTGGACAGTCTGGCGTTGACATCCGCTTGCGAGGAGCTGCTGCTTTCTTCCTGAAGAGAAAGGACATGTTCAATCCCTGCTTGAATTCCTTGACCAATTCCATCGTTTTCCTTTCTTCACGCCTCTGGGTTGAAAGCTTTTTCCAACGACGGCGTCTCTCCACTCGCAACTTGAACTGCTTTCTTTTGAAGTCTTCAGAAACACGTCTTTTCTCCAAGGCACTGTTCAATGGGGCAGATTTCGTTCCAGGTCTGGCTTTCTTGGGTGGAGCTGAAATAGCATAACATTGATCAGAATCCTTGCATTATTTTAAATGAATATTATAAATGCAGACTTCAACTACAAAGGGATCTCAATTTATTTTACGATAATTATAGCGGTCTCTTTATGAAATGCAGCTTGGAAATACGCGTTTACTTACCAAAAGCGGGCAAATGAGCTGCAACGTGATTATGAAGAATTCCAAAGAGTGCACCAAGTGGAATTTGTGTCGCGTCAACTTTAAAGTGACTGAGTTGAGATTCCACGAAAAAAGTGAAAGCAGAGTGTTGAAAACCTAGAGAAAATAAATATAAAAGACACCGATTAATCATGAATCCTTATAATGAAATCCTGATGACTGCTGTCTCGAAGTTAAAGTTGAAGTCGAAGTGGATACCGAAATCGACAAAATCCTTACCACCTTCCTGCAGATACCGGAAAACTAAATAGTTCACTTCGTCTTTGCAAATCATGGCTGGAATTGGGACAACTCCAAGTGGAGTCGCAATTGGAACACTCATGTTGATTTTAGGAGTTTTAGTGAAAGAACTAGACCAATATTCTTCGAATTCGGATATGTTATAGCTCTAAGAAGTGCTGAATAAGCCACACACTGACGCGTTACGAGTTACGATTCACAATGGTAAAATGCTATAATTAACGGATCTTGTCTTGAGACGTGTTGACTCGGCCACGACAAATTGAATAATGAAGTCACCGCAAAAAGCCTTAGATTTTGGTTGCGTTGGGATTTGGAATTTTAAACTGGGATTGGGATGAATTTTTAACAGCAATATGTAGCAGCGAAACGTGTACCTATGTAACATGTAACATGTAACATGGAAATGGAACGGTTTTACATTTATAACCATTTCAAACCTCATTCCTCCCGATCCCGACCGACGACCCTCCACCTTTCACCTCGCACGCGTGTAACGAACGTCGGAATCGAGCACTTTGTACCGATAACGGTGACCCTGACCCTAAATCGGAAAGGTGTTCCTTCCCTCCCTGACTGGCGCAAGAGATAAGCATTCAGCCTAGGGCACGGGCACTTCACCCCTACTCCCTAAGTCCCAAGGGCAAGAAAACAGTAGGTATTAATCCATTTTCATTGCTAAAGCACGAAAGTATCTACTTCAAAACCCTTTATCTAATCTACTGCATGCATATACTACCTACATACATAGATAGGTCGGTCAAGGCCTTCAGATTCTCGAAACATTACTTTCCAGGCATAGACGAAACCCGAATTTAAAAATGGTCATTTGTTCCTGTTTCAACAGAAACGTGTTTCGAATGGAGGGTAGGTACTTGATGAACTGTATAAATGAATTTAAAATAACCCAATAAAACACTTCAATAATGCTGCAAATTGCGATAGGCAAACAGAATAAGCTAACTTCTCTATCTTTTACATAGGATGACCTAACCCGAACTTCCTAGTGTTAGTCAGGGGAATGTTTTAATTTTAATTTGCTCTAATATCAGATCTATTTAATATAACCATATGAAGTCGAATTTTTAGAAATACATGTTCGGAAACATTACGGTTTGTAACCTGCAAATGGTAAATTTCGTACAGCCCTACCCACCTACCATCAGGCTACATACCTTGAAATTTACATCGTACATAGATAATTACATAGTTAAATATTTAGTTAGGTAATAGCTACTAAAGATAAGAAAGGCATAGCAATTATTTCATACGAATAGCGATGGACGCCAGTTTACGCCTGAGATAATACCGGGAAAGGTTTTCTGTTTAAAGTGCACACGGCGGCGGCGGGCGAACCGGAATATTCGAATTACGTCTTATTTATTCACTCACTTGGCGTTTTTCAGATTCTAATTCTACATTCTACCAGCCAGAATACTGAATACAGCTTCAGTTTGTTTATTCGATTTTAATTACGATTTAATTGAGGACATCCCGACAACCAAATTGTACAGGTACATCCAATAGCTCATAATTCAGCTTATCACCCTTTAATTTCATGTTGACTTTGTCATTATTCCGTTTTTTTTTAAAAAAAAAGTGTGTGACATGCAAGATGACATGATCCGATGTATTTACTTGTTGCTAATTGCATTATTGACTTCCGTAATACTTTCACATCGAGTTCATCAGACATACAATATATAGCAGGTTAATTCCTTTAAACTTTTTATTTTGTATTGCCAGGAAAATTGTGGACAAAAGACGCTGTGCACTTTGAACAAATCGAAATAAGTCCCATATCGGTTGTCAAATACAAAAGAAGGAGAGAGGAGTGTAATATAAGCACTTCTATACTCGTTCAAACATGGCAAGCTCAACGAAGGCCCTCAAATTTTTGAAGCCCGCTGATGATGAATATGAGGTTACCAGGTAGGCCAGCATTTTAATTTAATTTTAACTGCGATAATATGTTGAAGAGACATAATTAATCTACTTTTTCGATGCTTTCAGTTGGGAGGAGGATAAGCCAGATATTAATCCAATTAGCTCCACCACATTTGTCTACAATCCTTACGTTTCACTCACATTAGAACGTCAGCGACAGCGTATTACCAATTGCAAAGAACAGAGAGCATATACTTTACCTTCTTGAAAAATACCAGACTGTAGTATTGGTGGGAGAAACGGGTTGTGGAAAAAGTACACAAGTTCCTCAGGTAATAAAATTATACGAGTAGAAGACATTGCAGCAAGAACATAGAAGTCGACATTGCTCCTTAATCGGAGCACGATAGAGATAAACGGATATTATCCAACTTTAATTTCAAGTACATGTATTTGTTTTTATCTGTTTATGTAGTACCTCCTAGAGGCGGGTTGGACAGCAGGAGACAAACTAATTGGAATAACCCAACCGCGACGAGTTGCCGTCTACTTCTCTGGCTTCTAGAGTAGCTGACGAAAGGGGAACACTTCTGGGACAGGAAGTCGGATATTCAATACGATTTGATGACAAGTTTAGTCCGTCCTTGACAAAAATTAAGGTGAGCTTGAGAAGTGATACACTTGTTGATGTAATTTTATCTTGTAAAGATTGCACATTTCAGTTCTGATTCGGAGTGTCCTAAATTAATGGCTACCTATTAAAAAACTGATGCTCTATCAAACCTCACAAAATTTGTCTTCTCTTTCCGTTTTTTGTCTTATGTATTGTATTTAAAACGGTGAGGATTGTTCTTTAACCTAATTACAATTACCTATTTCGTTCCATTGACAGTACATGACAGAGGGTCTTCTAATCCGAGAAATGATGAGTGATCCACTTCTAAGACAGTACTCGGTACTTATACTGGATGAAGTACATGAGAGAACTCTAAACAGCGATATCATTATGGGTCTACTAAGAAAAGTGTTACAGGTAAACAGCCAAACTTTTTATTTGTAATTGGCTTACATGTTGTTAAACTTTTTTAATTTTCCATAAGAAATTCAATTTTGAATAGAAACGTAAGGATCTCAAGCTAATCGTATCATCTGCAACAGTAGATGCCGAGGAAATTCAAAGCTTTTTTAATTTGAAGAAAAAGAATGAACCAAAAAGTCAAGACACTTCGGTTTCGATAAGTGTTACAGGAAGGCCGTATGCAGTTGAAATATTCTTTTCAGCAGGTA
>VNWX01001808.1:0-13959 GCA_009869905.1 Ceratophysella communis | reverse complement strand
GAAATGAAGGTAAAATCTCTGGTCCTAGCAATTCTACGGAATCTTTTTTGGATGCCCCATTCCAAGGCGTGATGGCGGGGTAGTCATGGTTCGTGGTCGTGGTCGTGGGTTACGTTGACTACCTAGTGTAAATTTTTCGAGAGAGAGAGAACAACAAATTGCAAAAAAATTTACACAATATTTATGTAGCTTTGCCATAAAATTGTACTTTTGAATTAAAGTCTATCTAATAGAACCAGAAACTAGCATCCGAAAGGCAGAGCCTTCATCCGGTACCCGGATGCTTCAAAATTCTAAGTAGGTATTTTGAAACTTAAGATTAGTTACAATGAATTCCGACGCTTTTATAGATCAGAGATTGCTTCGAGACCAGAAGGAAGCTTCCGGATCAGGATTTCAAAACATTTTAGAAAAAAAACGAGATTGATGTTATTTAAGTTGAGGTTTACCCGGAGGCTGGATGGAAATGCCTATACTTCTGAAAACAAAAAATCCATCTTTTTCGTTTCTCAGAAAAATGTTGGGAAAGTAAATGTAAAATCCAAGCTTCCTTTCTCTTAAAAACCCGAACAACAAGCAGTGAAGAAACGTGAGCTCCTATTTTCCAGCGGAGGCGGAGGAGGCTGTGTTGTTCCAAAATCCCGAAACTGAAGATAAGCCCACCGAAAACTCTTTGGGGCACAATCCGTAGAAAAACATTGTCATTGTTCCGGTTTAATTAGGTGGAGTGATATAATAGAACTGCTTTCAATAGGTACCTACTAAGAATATATTCTGCAAAAATGTAATTGATGGGTTCATAGCTTTGGCGTCAACAGCAAATTTTAAATGTAGGTATTGGGGATTCGAAAATTATTAATTAGAGAATAGATTCACAGTATGTTACGGTTAAACCGATTTCAACCAGATAGTTCTTAATAAGTCAAAACGATGTATTATAACTTGTATTTAATATTTAAGTAACCTTTAAAATTGAAAATTATGCCTGTAAGTACTTCGGGTTAATAGACGAACAAATTCTTGCAGCCTGCAATCCCCCAGGGTTTTCACATAAAACATAATCTGTGTAAACTCATCTTAATTAATTTAAATACCAATATTCTGTGTAAATAGTTAAAGCTATCTCGGAAAATACATTTGAACTATATTTACTGTATTATATATTGCATAAATTGTTAACATAAAATCTACTGTAAGAAAAATAGTGTGTTTTCATGTATTATTTTTAATTTACATTTTACTTTTGAGCCCGAAAAAAGGAATTATTCCTCATTAATAAAAAAAATTCTGGAAAGTTCAGTTTTGACTTCGTTTTTAGGGAAAGTAATGTGAAAGTAAACGATCTAAGCAGTTGCATGTTTGTATGTTGTGTGTGTATTTATTATTTTTATATTCAACAGAGCTCCCAGTATCCGTAGACATCAGCGTTGTCAAAGAAAGCACATTGAAATTACTCCCATCTGACTTCGGGAGGCATGGAGAAGTGCATGTCTTCTGAACCAGAAACAAATGCGCTTTCTTTGGCAAGCTGAAGCTGAGTGGAAGAGAAAGCGGAGAGGGGGACTGGAACAACACGACAATTTATGTGTCTGTCACAAGAGTTTTTGGAGTAGATTCAGAAATAGGACAATTTTCTTCTTTTTTGGCTCAGAGAAAGCAGTTATGACGTGAATAGGTTACGAGATGTGCAGAGGGTCAGTCGGTCTTTTCAGTATACGACGAGAGTATGAGAATATTCCTCAGATTCTAAATTACAATGCGCACTGCAAGTACATAAATTAAATTCTGTAGGCTGGAGAGAGTTTAAGATTCGAATTATTTTTATGGCTGCTATAACCATTTCCAGTAAAGCTTGTTTTATGAAATTTATTGTCGTTCGCTCAAGTACAGGCTGAGTGGAACCAAGGGCGAAATACTGAAATAGGCCTAGTAAAATTGCCTATCTATTGCCATAGCTACTCCGATTTCCGTTTATCTAGAACAGGACCGTAAATCGGTCATATCCGTTCCTAACTTGACAGGCTGCAATGTTCACCTTAGCTCCGTCTACATCAAGTTTTACTCCAACATCAAATCCTGGATGACACATAGCGTTTTCCCTGGGTGACAGGAAAATTGAGTCTCAGGTTCCTTTATTCTTTGACAACATGCAGTTTCAGCGTGGTATGGATGAATAGGATTACATAACATATACACTACACATTGCAGAATGCAGTAGAGCTTATGCTCGTCAAAGGGCTTTACAGTTTGGAATGTTTTCGATCATGCCAGTTTACTCTTCTAAGCAATTCCGATTGTGAAGCATTAGTAATACGCAATTTGGAGCTATATCGACGGGAATAATTCATTTGGAATCGGCAAGGAAGAGGCAGTATAAAGGAAATGGATTTACACATCAAATATGCAAACTCCGTGGTGGGCTAGAAATTACCATGGGATTCGGCTGCTTTCACCTCAGCAGATATAGGCAATTATTAATATATATAATTGCCAGATGTGTCTGGGTAGGTATGTCTGGCTCCAAACAACTTTTTTCACCAACAAGGTACTTCGCGGTGGTCGTCAAGGGGATATTAATTTCAGTAAATGGTCTTAGATTGATATGTAGGCGATTGTTAATCGCAAGTTAGGTCACGGTGGTCGCCATGGTTACTCAACTCCGCTTAAGCGGGGGTATTCAGCTAGTATTAGAATAATTGCAAGAGCAGCGAGGCATATAACTTGCAGTTGGCTTGGCATTAGGCGCTTAGATTGTACAATAGTGTATTGATTTAACGTCAACATATTTCAGCTTTATGCCAAATCCTTTGTCGCACCTCACAATTCCTTCAGCCCGACATATTCCCGTCTTTAGTGCTCTGATGTTAGGCATCCGTCTGCTATGCTTATAGTATTTCGGATTCGGACTCCTCTCCATTCTGATAAAGACACCTCGCCTCGACGGTCTTCACTACTTCTACGTCACGTGCCGTCCATTATTCTTGAAAAAATTCACAATAAAATGCATTCGTATTCTATCAGAGTAGTAAATGTATACTAAGGAACAGCCTGAGTTCTCCTTGATGTTATATTGGCACCTCTCCAGTTGGGATTTCACGAGGTAATGGACAACAAAATCAAATCAGAGAATGGAATTTTTCAATAGGAAATAGGAACCCTGCTTCAAATTCCAGGAATCTTAGGCGGCCGTATATTCAATTTTCTACGGCGAATATGTTTTGTAAGGAGAAAGTAACAGCACCCACTACACATACGGTGACCATCACGATATACATAGGCTGCGTAAAGTGATATTTCCTTAATTTGGCTATTCATTCCAGTGTTCTACAGTAGTGAATGGGCAAACATTATTGTGCACTGCACAAATAGCCATGCACTTCCTCTAAATCAAATCCAAAAGAGCTTATAAAACATGCAAGTTGTATGTATGTACTTCGCCTATTACAAACCTATTAAAATCATGCCAGCCATTGAAGAGAAGTTCATGTTGCATCCTACAGCACTACGGAATCCGATCGAGCAACACAAGTAACTCTGATACCCTGGTAAAAATCCGTTTCGATTATAGACTCCATATCTAAATAAGTACACGTCGTGAGTGTACTTGCATCCGTGCTAAAGCCATTCAAGGGATTTGAATGGATTTACATGGAACTAAGCTGAATTGAGTTTTCAATTTTTTGAATAGGGCCAAGGGAATTACGGATTGTAAATGCAAAGTTGTAAAAGCTAGGAATCTGAATTCTTTACATTTTCGACAGCCATAGCTACGACTACGACACAAATGTACAGCTTCTTTTTTAATTTGTTCTGAAAGCCGGAGTCTAGTTTTATTATCCTTGGCTTCTCAGGAAGAGAAAGGCTGGAGGTGATTCCAAGAAGATGGATTTTGTTCATAATCAAAATTTGTCCTCTGCTATGTACAGTCTAAAAAAGTATTGCTAGAGAACGAGACGTGGGTAGGTAGTCTGCCCTTTTGTTTTGCTCAAACAAGGAAAAAGTATTGGAATGAAATGAAGAAGCCGTAGTGAAAAGCCTGTGCCCCAGTTCAAATTGAAACTCTAATCTTGTCCACCTATTCTATTTCAGCATTCTTTCTTCATGAGAAAAGTCAATTTGGAACAGACAGAGATGTTTACGGGATTCATTTCAGGACTAGAAAAGACCACTGTCTTCGATTGAGTTAGAATTTCCAAAAGTTCTAGAAGCTCTTGGGGCTTTACCTCTGAGCTCGCTATATGGCTTCTAAGAGTCAGGGCAAACGAAACGGAAATAGAATCAAGATTAAAATGATTAGGAATGTTCTCGCTCTTCATAGTGGCACAGACTAGACAGCAGAGCAGAAGGACTTTGCTGCTTCCAGCCTCAGGATTTTCGAGAAGTCGAGAAAAGCCCTTATCTGATCTAGCTAAATGCTATATGCTAAATCGAAATGGATATTTAATATTATCTTGCTTTGCTATGCATGAACCCAGTTAACGCATTGTCAGACTACAGACACATTTTTAGCCTTAAGTAGGCATTTGATTTAAATCAAATCTAGTACTTCAGAGGAAGAATACATATACAAAATTAACTCCAAGAGCCGCTAGGTTTACAGTACTGTATAATAAAATGTCCCAATTTAGAATAAAGAAATCTATTCCGATTTAACTGGTCCTTATGAAAAAATCTCATAAGAAATATACTGGAATTTTCACTTACCGGAGTGCACACGTTTTTCCTAAGTATGCTTTACATCATAATACTTAATTGAGTGTGCCCTTAGTCATTTTTAGTGACTGGTAGGCTTGTTGAATGCCCGTAAATTAAGCTAAGGGGCTCTATGACATTAAACCTAGGTACTTAGACACGTACAAAAGCATTTTGAAGCAGAATCCTTTTTTAAGCCCGATTCAACGACATCCGGAAATTGATATAGGCTCAAGGGAAGAATGGCTTCCTGTATTTTCGAATAGTCTAGAGCCGATGATCCTTTGAAGGAAATTAGAATTTTTGAGTCGGGTTGTGTTCGGGAAAAGAAGACGTGGGAGTCTCAGACGAGAAGTGAAGTTGACACTCAGTGAGCCAATCCGAAATAATGCCCCTTAATCCAAGTAAACACTAATTCTGTTCAATTCCCAAAAAAGCCCTACACCAATTTCTTCCTCATTTCCCCAGCCCACCTGCTCGGTGTTTAACGGAGACTCTCTGCAGCTCTCGTGTCCGTAGTTCCCTATTCAAAAAGAGGATAAAATAGAAAGGATGAAAAAATAAAAGAATCGATCGCAGACTTTCTCTCCTCAGCCTCTTCTTAAAGGCAGAAAAGACGGCTACATTTGCCAGTTCTCTGCTCCCTATCGATACCTCACGAAATTCACGGACAACGAACGAGCTGTGCCTGACTCTGCTCAGACCCTACGCTTTCTCCTAATCTCAGTCTGCTTTCACTTTATTTAGTCTACGATTTTTCATGTGAGCCTGCCAAGCTTTATCGGAAATGCATATATATTTTGATCAATCGGGTTTCTCTCATTCTGCTGGCTTAGATCCACCATAAACCATAAGCTTAAATGGGAAGTGCGGATTTGGAATGAAATATAAGATGAGAAAACGCTCGTTTCAAATATTGAAAATAAATTGAAAAATAGACGCATAAAAATTAAATTCTATAATTTGATAACAGTTTATTCAATCGCAGTTTTTATACTAACTATTATGGTTTGTACTTCGCTAAATATAAGAATTTCCAGAATTCTTATCAAGTTTTTTGGTGAGCTCACGAAGTCGTACGTAATTTGACATTCGTCGGACGGCGCTGTCGTGGAACCAAAGCAGCGCTGGCGTCTAGGCTACATTAAAGCCCGTATAATGCTGTAACTGCAAACCATTTTCCCCCGTGCTTTCTCTTCCCCTTCCGTTCCTCGGTTTCACAGTGGGTATAAGAGCCTTTCTCCACACGACCAGGCCTCCAGTAAGCATCAGGACTTTGGACTGGGACGCATGCCATGGAAGTGAATGTGGAGGGAAAGCAGCCAGTACTGTAAACACTCGCTCCACTTCTCAAGTGTCACGACTCCAGGAAGGAGCTACTCACAGAGCTAGGGACAATCTTCATTCAGCCTCTTCCGACTTTGGAAGCAGAAATAAAGTTCTAATTCAAGACCCCCATAAGGCCTACCACTGCGGCCCCGGGCTCCCAATTAAGATTCTTGTAAAAGACTAAGACCGTTGTGCTGTTAGGAACTAACCCAATTTGTGCGGACGAGATGTCTTTCGAACAATAAAATCATTAACAAGAAACACACATCACGTCCCAGCCTCTTTCCTCATCCTGTACCATTTTTTCTCTGGAATGGGCCAAGTGAGTTCTCCTTGATTTCATTGTCTCTAACTTAGTTAAGCTCGTGAGGCAGAGTGTTCTAATCGTCCCGGCTCACCCATTACCAACAATAAGCTTATTAGACTTAATGGGCTAAGTTGAGGCTAGACAGGGCCATTTGGCTTTTTCAGAGGACAGGGCTCTTCGACGGACGCAGTTAATAATGGTACTTAGACTCTCCCCAGGCGAAATAACCTAAGCACAGTACTTTAAAACTTGGTTTTATGAGGAAGTCCAAGACCAAATATTTTGAAGCACAAGTTCGAAACGAGGAATGGACAACATATTCTGCTCAGGGCCGAACGGCTACAGTGTATACAGGGTGAAAGCGATTTAAAAAAAATTCGTTGTACCAAATGCTAAAATTCATATAAATTCAGCTCTTATCTATTTTTATTGCGGCAGCATATTTTTGACTCAATATTACCTAAGCTATAAATGTACACCTGGCCTAGTTCAACCAAAAACGTATAAACCTTTGCTGGTGGTATAGAAATAGATAAATAGAAATAACATAAGTATAGACAATGAATTATCATGGAAAATCTCAAAGACCACTTTGACTTGGGTTTCCAAATAATTCCACATCATTGGAACTCCCCTTTTCACACTGCCTAGGTACCTGCATTAAATCAAGGTAGCTCCTGGCTGCACTAACAATAACACTATACCACGCCAGTAATTGCGAGACGCTGCTAGCTTATTTTCATTCCATTTTTTGCTTTCATCATATACGAGACATGAGACTATTGGGGAAACAAAAGAGCATAGACGTCTCTGTTCTTGAGCTCATTATTCCATGAGCCCCGCAGAAACACACGGCGTGGTATTTCATTCTTCTCAACTAACCATTATTTCAGACTCAGATATCAGAGCCACGTTACATGAGACCTTCCGTCAACGTCAACAAGCGTTCTTCAGAGAGCGGAGAAAAGAGAAAGCACTCACTTGAGTGAAGCATTATGTCAGCTCGGCCGTTTTATATTGTACTTTTGAAAAAAAAAGGCGTCAATGCTTTAGCCTAATAATGCTTCTACCTCTACCAAGCGATAATGCCAATTAAAATGCTTCTAACCTTAGCTTTAATTTAAGCTTAAAATTCGCTGAATAAAGGAGTTGCTCAGAGCAAGCCTAACTTTGAACTTTGAACCCGCCGTTGGCATCTATATTACGATGAATCCAAAACACCGAGGCAAAAATTTGAACTTGGTTGTCTTAAACGATCGTGGAGCACTTGTCCGAAAACGACGTAAGCTTAGTTGACAGTGCGACATGAGATAAAGAGAAAAGCAGCGAAGAGCAAAGAGAAACAGGATATGAATATCCCGCAAGGCAGACAAGTGCCTGCGACAGTATTAAAAGTCCCATGCTGAAAAAAGAAACTCGTTCATTGTTTCTCCTACTCATCAATCTCTCTCTTCCAATTAGAAGCCGAGGCATGGATAGGTGAAAGTCGAGTTTTACAAATGACTCCATTAGACTTGAGGACGTTTTCCAGGGTAGTATCCATATAATGAAGACGGTAAGGGAAAGCCCGCAGAAATTCCTTGAGCTGAAATGTAATATATTTCCAGAAGCTCAAATTGCTTGGTTTAGATCTAATTTTGAAATATTCAATTGAGCACGTACAAGTTAAATGATCACGTGTGGCATTGACACGCCTGAGTAGAGCAGTCTTCCTTTCCCCAATGAAATATTTAAGAAATGCTATCAGCAGCTCAGAAGCTCTTTGTCGGTGTCTCTCACTGTGGGTGAGTCTTAGACATGCTTCGAGTAAACAGGATCGAATGGAGACAAGTCTTGGCAGGAAGCGTGTCCAACCCAGTGCAAATAGCATTAGGCTCTAACACGTTTACTTTTCATTACACGCAACTAGCTCTTGTCTCAAACTAAAAGGTCCATGTCCAAGATAGAACTAGCGTGGAATTAGAGGACTTGGGTGTCAAGATTTATTTATTACATCGATCAGTCGCTCGCCAACTGCCTCGAAATGTTTTTGGACAGGTGCTCATTGTCCTCAGAAGTATTTATTGGTCAAGGCTTGTTTCTGGTCACGCAGCTGAATAATTGACGACGACGGTACCAGTGCCCATTCTCTCGCAGGGTAGCTTTTGTTCAAGTTGCTGTTTTTAAACTTTGCTAAAAAATTCTACAAACTTTCTACAGACCAGAATCAGACCAGCCTCTAAATTTTCCAAGATGTTAGTAAAAGTTCTAGGCGACTTTGCTGATTAGCATTTTAATTCATGCCGGTATATTACTAAACTAAGCAAACAGCTGCGCGGATTCGACACAAAAGTAATCTCTGGAGCGTGACAGCTGGACATTGCGTTTTGTGTATAGATATAATGTTTATAGGCTTGGGGTGCTTTGGCGGAATCCTTGTTGAGGATTTTGGAAGTAAACTTTTTCACGAGTGAAAGCCGGATGGAATAACACGACGTGAATTGCATACCTGGCTAGGCCACGCTCAATCCCAGTGCTAAGACCAACAACTCGCTCAAACTTTTCTCCGGCCAACACCAACGCGAGCATGAACAACACAAGTTTCATAACGTCGTTCATGTTTCGGGGGGACAGAGACTGAACTGTCGCACTCCATTCTGTTGGCAGACGTAGCCATTCTCGGCTCGGTAATGCTTATAGACAAGTTCCTACTTTGACGATTGTTGACATTCTTCTCTCAGCCATGAATACATCTTATTGTGGAGCCTCGGATACTTTTCCAAACCTTTGGGCTGTATAGAATTCATAGAATCAATACCCACGCGTTGCTAACATGCTTCTCTTTCTTTCCTTGCAAATATCACGAGCTTTCGACGCTCGACATTTCGCTAGTCATTTCTCAGGGCTGGAAATCATATTTCCGAGTGAAAAAGGTTGATTGGGTATATTCATGCAAAAAAAATACCTTTACTAGACTAAATATCGAAACAAATTTGTGCTTTTACAATACACTTATTGAAATTCAGTTTGACTATTTGACGCTTGTTCAATTGATCGCGTCTTCATTTTCGCCTGCTTGTTACCAGAAGGATTGCCATGGAAAAATATGGAAGGAAACCGACACAATAGGGAATTTGTAATTTCCAGGGATGAGCAGGCTCCATTTCAATGGTCTCATTAGTAAGCCTTCGAGAGTTTGATTGAGAGCATGGTACCTTATTATGATCCCTGCTGTCAGAAGAGCTTATGAGTATAATACCAATAAATATCTTTAGAAAACAGGCTTATTTGAGCATAATGGGAGAACTGGCAAGAGAAAGTGGAGGATGAGACCCAGGGATTCCCTGCAACTATAAATCAATAAGTTATGAGTCTATTACACATCCAGTCTGTACATAAGTAGGCATACAAAACTTTACTGAGCATAGGCTTTCCTTCTTCCGTTTTACCAAACAAATAGAATTGGAGAAGCGGAGCCCAGATAGTGACTCTCTAAATCCACTTTGTTCTAAATGAGGCTGCTTCAGGCATGCTGAGTGCTCCCGACTCCAAAACTTGAGCCAACGACCAAATCCTACCACTAAATTAGTCGTAGAAAAAAAATAATAATTACCCTGCCCACTGTTCCGCTCCGAACCACCGACATGCACTAACTGTCCACTTAGCAACTCTGACGTGGATAGTAATTGATGTCGGTTGGCTCAGGAACAAAGCCAGGGTCCTACAGTCCGTTTCATGTGCTCTTCTCTGGGCATATGCTTAGGCAGTAACTTAAGTGAGCTAATAATTGGCTAGGGGAAAGCAGAATAATAGCTTTGTCATCAATATCTCCGCCCATATGCGGCTTCAAAACTCCACAATCCACAAACCCCTTGGCACTGGCTTGAGTGGTAGTGTGTAAACCTTAAATTATCATCTCAAACCACTTCAAACATTGGGGAATCGACTTTGTGGAGCAACTGGTATGCTTTTGTGTACCGCAGAGAGAAAGGTATGGAACTTAAGTAGACTCTTATTCATTGATTAATATCTTCAAATGAGAACTCGAAAGCGAGCAAAGGCAAGCAAAGCCGCTTGAATTGAAAAGGCTTTCCTTTTCTAGAGCCCAGCCGATGATTGATTTTTTTCGCACTTATAAATTTAATCGTAGTGTCTGTAATCAGGTGAATGTTTCTTTTTGGGTCCTGACGTAAAATAAGTGATTACCAGGCCTTCAATCGTTCGATGACTTTTGGATGTCGATTTTTTGTATGTGGATTTTTCATGATATTTATTTTAAGCTCAGTAGCGGTACCCCTGAGGATTTTGTGCTGCTGAATATGGTTGTATAAATATTACGTAGTGGGGGTTGCGACTTGCGACCGTAATGCTGGCAGGAAACCTACGTGTATATTTTCTATAGTAGCCAAGCTAGTGACATGACAGTGAGTTTGAGCTTGATTCGCTCAGAAAACAGCAAACAGACATAGATTAGATGGTACTAAAAGTCAATTGAAATGTGTATCCCGCAGCCGAATTGACCTGGCGCGTTTTGATCCTCTTTTATCCTAGCAGAAGCCGGTGAGAGAAATGGGAAGCACCTTTCTCTGTCCGCCTAAGCCCATCCTAATAAAAGCCTGCTCATCTCTTATCATTCACCGCCTTTCGCTCCTAATGCCAGGCTCTCGACGTCCCTACTTTCTCCAACTACCTTTTCTACACATAAACTATAGAAGCGGCAGAGTGCTCGTGGTTTCTGGTGTTGGCCCTGCATTGACTTTCCTTCCACCTTTCTCCCATAGGTCCCATATTATTTACGCTCTTTAGCCTCAGCTACCTCTGCACTCTGCATAGACGAAAAATTCTAAAAGATTTAGATTTTCCTGTCTTTGGTTTGAAATTGAGTCCCAGGGGCAATATGTTTCGGCTCTATTCTCTATTTTTGTTTGAACAGGAAAAAACTAGGCATCCGCGTAATCCCTGCACCTCCTATGGGATATTCGCTCTTTACTCAGGTTTACAGTTTCCTGTGCATAGCTACACCAAAAACAGCCAGGGTCAGAAAAGGCGAGAGACACGGCCATGCTAAATTATTTATGTGCCGCCTCCTCGACTAAAGAGGCGGTGCGGGTGAGAGACACGCGTTTTTGTGAGGTTCCGTAGCCCAAAAGCCACACTAGGGTGTGACAGGAGACGGGGCCGGGTAATTGAAGTCTAAGCCTAGGGCCAACAGGTACTTGGGGGCATGTATGACATCCGCCTGACACCAATTAAGGCTAGGCCACGGAGACACCGGCCTGTTTTAAAGGAAAAAACGTGTCCATTACGAAGCAGGTTGGTCTCGACTCAGCAGACTTTTAAAGTGTGCTCTATCGATTTTTTGAGAACAAAGAACGTCCATTTTAATCTAATCCAACACTCCAAGTCTCCTATTATTTTATCTCAAGCTTAGTCGTAAAGATGCTTCTTCTGGGATTTAAGCTCCTATAAAGAGCCCATGAGATGTCGCCAATATCTATTTTTAGAAAAATCTAGACTTACTTAACTCAAGCTGCACGCAGCTAGGTACTTCAGAATAGGGCCTTTTTCCACAATAACAAAAAGTCTAGTGAATCCTTAAACGCCATGACATGGCCCATGACGGAGGTGATTGTGTGTGAAAAGTCCTAGAAAACTAGGGATAACGCGTTGCCGCTGCCATTGTTTGCTTCAATTATCGTCAAGTGCCTGACAGTGACGATGTATTGGTCATAGCCACAGATATACACTTATACATTTTTGCGAATTAGTCATTTAATATTCGAAACGACTTTGACTTGGTTCAATAACGCGGAGTGCTTGTAAATTAGCTCTGAATTAAAGATAAGCCCATGAGAAACGTAGTAAAAGAGAAAGTGTTCCTGGAAACAGAAATTTCATTATACCAGGGTGATAAAACTAACGCTAATCTCATTTCAAATTCATTTTCAAGTTAATAATTTCCTACGCCCACTTCAGAGCAGTCATAAAACAATTGAGCTCGTTTCTGTTTGCTTTATTCATGTTAACCCATGTTTGATTTTTAAAACCTGAACCAAATAACCCAAAATAGAACTACTCGGCCGAATTTCTTTTCTCATAGTGTGGATTTTATGATTCTCCATCGTGTATATGTAAAGAAAAAATAGGCCATAGTGAAAGATTGTGAGCCAATGGCGTGCTAATGTTCTTTCTGAACTCTTTGGTGAAAGTAAAGGATTTGGAAAAAGTCCGGAGAATTCCCATCAGACCGAAGTGTAGTTCGAGCCGTAGCTGCATGTTAATATGGAGAAAGACTTCAAGCGTGGAATAATAGAAATAATCATAGCTCCCCATCGTGGGATAAAGAGTCGAGTTTGAATTTGTTATTCTTTCCCAAGAGAAAATTAAGCCGGTTTTGAAAGAGATTGCGACTTGTGGAGTTTAATTCCATTTTCCTCAATTTCAAATTCAAGGTGATGCATTATTTCCAAGGTAGGGAGGTAGTCTCCTAGTACACGTGTAGCATAAAAGATACCTCTAAAGGCGAATTCGGCTATATGTAAGCATAGGTACCAGGTTTATTCAAACAATAAGAGCTGTACAAAAGAATTGGTTAGGTACGCAGACCTAAAGATTGGTGCTCCTGAATTAAAACAAAATAAATTTATAGTATAGTGCAAAATCCGCGCATTTTAAAATCTCTGGCTAAAACTTTAAAGATAGAAATTTTATTTGAATGCAGAACGACGTAAATTAAATTCCAATAAAACGATGCTTAAAAAGCATAAAAACATACTGAGGTGTATTCCTCTGAAAAGCTCAAAATAAAAATTGTTTTTACAAAAATGTATTGAAATTCCACGAAAGGTTTTTCTATGATTATTCAGTATTTTTAATCGATATAATGTGTTTTGTGTTATGAGTAGATGCTTCCGGAGTGTGGAAACTTTACTTCTCTTTTCCTATCCGTTTTGCATTGCTTTTATACAGGTAACACTGCCCAAGAAGACTAGAAAAACCTTCGGTGTAATTTCAATACATTTTTGTAAACACAATTTTTATTTTGAGCTTTTCAGAGGAATACACCTCAGTATGTTTTTATGCTTTTTAAGCATCGTTTTATTTTATACTTTTAAGTGGGCTATATTTTTTCCGAAAACCATGTAATACATGGCACACATCAAGGTCCCTTGACGACCGTTCGTTTCTTGTGAACCTGAAAACCTGAAACCTGAAACCTGAAACCTGAAATGAACCGTTTCGTTTTAATTACAATTCCTAAAGTTTGTTAATTTATAAAAAATAATGATAGTTGACCCTCACCTGATAAGCATAACTTGGCGTCCAACTTTAACTCGGAGTTCCGTCTTATTTCGAGGAAGTGTAATCAGAAGCGTGGGTTCGAGCTCCAGAGTGCCTGACAAGAAATTCATCGTACTTAGTTTTAAAAACTTTGAATGCTAACTTGGGACTCGAACTTCGTTACATACAGTACATTTACATACCTAATTTGAGGGAAGGAGCAGCAGTTAATTTCAGAACTGGTAGATTTGGATTCCTTACAAGCTCCGTCGCATAATCCCTTGCATCGAAATGGTCTGAACATACACGAGGATCCTTCAGTGATAACTCTGTCATACCGCACAAATCGATCCATTTTTTTCTCATTGATT
>VNWX01001807.1:0-13962 GCA_009869905.1 Ceratophysella communis | reverse complement strand
ATTATGCATTCCTGGAAATTTTTGTTAATTAAGAACTACAGTTACCCGTATATGACACGGCAAACGAAGTTTGAAGTCACAAGATAATTCATTTACTTCAGCATTAACTTTCACCGAGTAAAATATGAGCTTCTCAAATTAAAAGGTATACAAACTTCCTCTGGTAAAATAGGAGAACAAGGAAGCTGTAATTTAAATGTTGAATGTGAGCGAGGTCACTGTTAATTTGATTTACTTCTTGTGCTCTCGTAGGAATTAGAGAAAGCTCTGAAGGAGATGAGTTTTCCAAAAAAACTGGAATTACATAGGGGGCTGTTGTATGTGAGCCTGGAGCATCTTAATTAATAAAACATCATGGATCTCTGAAGCATTCCTGTTTCATGTAATTTCAATGTCAGAGATTTCCAGGGACTCATGGCTGGCCGAGTAGAGAACACTACTTTATGCACCAGGGGATCAGAGGCCCTATGATATGAACTCGTGTGTTTCAACATGAGGCACTTTGGAATAAAGAAGTAAGCTTTTCGTCCAGCATTGCTTACGAATGGGCAGACACAGTGGACGGAAAGTGAGCATAGAATAGGAAATGAGAAGAATCCGTTAAATATGCATTACATTTTACATTATGAGCTCTGGGAGAGAAAGGAGCATTTTTGTTGTACATACACTACTGTAGAGCAGGGCAGAGCACTTCAATGTGGTTCAGTGTTCAGTTCAGCTCCTCGTGCACTATGTATGTACGTACATTCAGGTTATAGTTTGTTCTCTGGTCTCTGCTCTGGTCTGTAGCCGAGTCTAATCGTAAGTTGAGTCTTTGGAGAAAGGGTTCTGGTGAAAGCGTGCGGTGGTAGGCGCAGGACGATAGGGCCGTGTGGCGCGGCGTTGTCAGCTTTGTCGAGAGAAAAGTCTTCGGCGCAGTCCCAGGCCCTACTTCGATCCCATCTAAATTTTTAACAGTTGTATATGAGGAAATTGGGCTTTGGGCTGTCTGTAGGGCGAGCTTCATGGTATGTGCTGGCTGGATACATTTCCTTGTGCTTTCTCTGCCTCGCTTTCTCTTCGACTCAAGTGGAGAAAACTCGTGTTCGTGTCTCCAAATCCTCTTCCCATTGCCCCAGTTCATTCCTGAAACTTCGATTGATCGCAACTCGTCTTGTCCCACTCCGCTCGCCTAGTAGGAACCACTACTCATCTCCCTCCTCTTCCATATTGATACTCTAGTGTAACACTAAGATTTAAAACATGTGACTGGATCTGAACTGTGACTTCAAATCTCAGACTGAGCAGTAACTCATGGCATTAATTACAAGCCTGAGGTGATAAGGCTGGTCTGGAGTGAAAGTGGCACAACAGCCCAGACATAATGACATAAAGAAGTTTCGAAATTTTAGAACTTGAGCAAGTGTAGCTTAGAATTTTTGTGTCGACTTCTTTAACCTCCGCCCTGTTGTTACGGCATTTGTTCTCAGCTCTTCTGATTTTATTCTCTTCCCTTTGCACCAATACTCGTAATTTATTATCATCAGCTGCACAAGAGCGAAGAGAAGCCGAGATACATGCGACTAATTTACTTAGCGAGTCAAGCGAATATCGATTGACGGGCACGGTGTCTACTTCTCTCATCCTTTCATTCGTCTGAAAGCTGCGATAAGCACGAGGAGAGCAGCATTCATAGCAACTCCGGTCAAAAAGACGCCTGCTTCTCCGCCTCGACCCAGACAGACTGTGAGAGGTTCAGCTCCTGCTCAAAGAACGATAAAATGGTTGAGCTCAATGAAGAGGCCAACGGATTCTTCAACGGTAATAAACCTTTAAATTCTTATAAAAATGATAGATAAAAATTCATAGAAACCGAAGTGTTAATCTATTCGACTGTGTTTATAATTTATTTCAAAAAGTACTTCCATAAAATTACCAGGAGATGCTTTAAATTTGTTGACAGGATCACAAATTTTAAATCTACAGACGCTGAACGCTTAATATACAAAATATCGCCGTACAAATACGGTCGACGTCCCATGAAAACATTCGAATATCCTGAAAGCTTGCGAGCTTTATTGGAGCAAACATAATTTAATACTATTTTCTTACACATCATATAAATACTTGGTAATCTACCAGTAACCACAATGCATTTCGTACATTCATCCTCAATATGCAAATTGAGTATTGAGTCGAGAGACAATTTATTTGGCTTGTTTCCCAGCTTTCACGTTATCATAATAGAGCGGATGTGACGGCGGTAAAAGTACTGGAACGGAATAAACGCCGTTTGATCTCAGATCCTTACAAATTGGATACATGTTTTCACAATCCTTAGAACTACGCGCGGCTTGCCCCATTCGTCCCGCTTTCTTGATGGAAGCCGATATTGTGGGACTCTTGTCAAAGTCACGTATCATCTTTTCCATGGCATCACTAAGGGTATACAAAATAAATATACATTATCATACACAAGACTTCAGTCTAGAAATCTGGCAACGAAATATGGGAGTATGCTTGGAACTTCTTACGTGATTCTGTAACTTGCTATTTTCCCTTCGACTCCCAGGTTTGCCACTAGAAACTGATTCGTTTTGCAAATTTCTCTTTGGGTGCAATTTACGGAAACCTTTCCAATACGAGCTTGAGCAACGACATTCTGGAATTCAGAAACGTAATTTTTAGACGTGACGAAGCGCTTTCTTTGTATTCCACTTATGAATAGATTTAATTTAATTTTAAACTGACCAATGACGGCAAGACGAATCTCATGAGCGTTTCGATGGTCATTTGTTTCTGGGTCTGCTCTGATAATTCTGCAGGATTCACATCTCTCTTTTTCCTTCCGGTCGTAGCAGCCGTTGTTGTCGTAGTTGTTAGCATCAGAAGCACAGCCTGGATAGAAAACAAGGGCACATCAGATGATGCAAAAGCCAGAAATCGCCGAAAGGCTTCCTGGAATATGTAAAACAATTCAAACAGCCAAGATACGACACACCATCCAGCATTTGCCCAGCCCCAAGTATATATTAGTTAGGAGATTTACAAGCTTTCAACTAGCCAGCAAAACAGCAGCCTACCTGCAAAATCCCTAATAATCCAAGGAGTCCCAATAATCCAATCGCGTCCGTGTTCACTGCACTAATTTTATAATTGGTATGTTGTTGTGGTTGCCAACCGTGGCCACTTCCATGCCCATGCCTGAAAAATTACAAATTATTTTGAATATTGGATATTTTTCAATTTTTTTTAGCCCATTCCAAATTACTGTACCCATGACCGCTGCTGTGTGAAGAAGCCGTTACATAGCGTTCGCCAGAAGAGTCTGCGATGGTGAAAGAGGCTGAAATTTCAAAATTCCATAATTTAACAATTCAAACTTAATTAACTTGGGCGCAGCCTATAGATAAAAGTTAATGAACTCACGTGGTAGACTGTAGGCTAACCCGTTATTTTGAGCTGCCACAATTCCATCACTCAAATATTCCGGATTAACGTACCGCTGTTGCCTTGTATACGAGGGAAGCGAGTCTGTGGTACAAATTATTTTGTTACGAGTCGATGCTGTACCTTGAATTTGCATCAGAAATTATACCTGAATAGTATTTGCTGTAGTAGGGCGATTGAGCCGGAGCATATTCCACTGACGGAGTATATGTCGTAGTAGTTACTATTTCCGTAATTCTGCGACGCGTAGGATCCCTTCCGCTTACTAGAACTGCTGCTCACAACAACGCTTGGAGCAATGCTCGTAGTTTCTGGGTCTGCGTCCTGAAACACTGAAGATGTGCCCTGTCCGTACTTGGCACTTTGCACTGTTTCACTGATTAACGCAAGCAGTCCGATTACAACTATCGCCAAGCTGTGGCGTTTCATCATTCCGAATTAGTTTCAAATCCGATTCTGCAAATGCTCTGACAATCCGTTACAAATGATGAATGTCATGGAATAGTGAATAAATTTTTAGTTTTATATCTTCTGTCATTTATACATGACTGATCATGAACTTATTAGAATTATTGCCAGGATCTTGAGAAACGGTGAATCTCCTTTTAGAACAATGACAAATGTGTGCTGCATTGACAATTGACACACGGAGTGTCAATCTATTCTGACTACATAAGCTTTCTGTGTAACACGTAATTTTTGTCTTACCGCAAACGGTGGGGCTACAGGATAACTACTGTCTAAGTATAGCCTTGACTGACAGAAACCCATATTTTTTATAACTCATTCACGTTCTACTATTCTTGCCGTCATTATCACTGTTCCGGTTCATCAAAGACATGGCTCGTGAAAGAGTCCGCAATTTCTTTGCCGTCTTCAATTGCGAATCCGGGTTAGCTTAGCGTCAATACAATTGATAATTCAGTAGATAGATGGTCAATATACTCTACAAAATTATGCAGTTTATTGTGTCAACTGACTTTTGAATAAATACACACACACGTTTACCGAGGTAATCAATAAATACATTTTCGCCAGAAAAAAGGCTAAGGCTTGGGCTTTACAACATTTTCCTTGCCATAAGGAGTTCCCAGCATTATTGGCGGATAGGCGTGAGCTCCATTAGCTTTCAGCATCTCTTTGCACATGGGATACTGATCGTGACAATTGAGTCCATTGAGTCCAGCAGTACTCGCTGAGTCCAGAGTTTTGCGAATGGTTCCCCTGTCGTCCATATCTTTCAACAGCGACGCTATAGCTTCACTGCAGACAAAGAGAAAGCGAAGAAAGCAATGAATACTTTGAAAAATGCAAAATCAATTTATGACGCTTTCGCACATACCTGAGTCGATATCCGACCAAATGTCCATTTTCGCCTAGTTCCTGCATAAGGATATTACTGGTACGGCAAACTTCGTGATGAGTACAGTTGAGCGGAATATTTCCGTCTCTGGCATGGGCCACAACGTTCTGAGAGTCAATACAGTGAAATATTAATGATTTCATTAGCACGATAAAGGCTATGTAAGTTTAATCGCGTACCAGGCTGGGAAGAACCATGCGGGTAATTTTGTCAGACAAACGCTCGACGTCTGTCCTCTCTGTGTCCCGTATACTTCGCTTCTGTTTGCTTTTGAATTCATATACGTCATAGTCAGAGTCAGAAAGGGCCGCCGGGGGAACTAAAAACGCCAAATACTTGTAGACACAGTTCCGTTGACAAAGCTGCTTAATTTAATTGTATTTCAGTATTTTAAAAGCTTAAAAGTACATTACATTTCCGACCTGCAGCAGCCATTGTTGTGGTCGTAGCCGCTGCGCTCGCTAAGGCAGCTAATACACCCTGCGTACTCACACAAGTATTTTGTGGTCAAGAATTACACTTATATTTTATTCGGTGGTCTTTAAGAATAATAATTGAGCTGACCTGGAGGAGACTGAGCAGTCCTAAAAGGCCCAATAATCCGAGGCCACTGTTGTTCACTTTAGTGTACCCGCCATGCCCATGACCATGACTGCTATGCCTTTACCAACAATATTCATTTATTTAATACAAGATCCCAGCTTATCTTCATAGTAGCATTTACAGTGTACGAACCATCCGTGCCCTCCGCCGTGTCCACCTCCGCCATGACCTCCAGCAGCGCTCACTAAATCTGGAGCTGACGCTACAAATCAGAAATAATGAGCGAACTATGTAAAACTGCTAAAATGGGTGATGTATTCAAAATATGCAAATTACCTGCATATCCTATGTTTGAGCTTGCAGATGCGTATTCTCTTGCCACGCGCTCATAAGGATCTAGACACAAATAAATTGTTCTAATAAATGATAATATCGATATCGATTGATTTTATTCTGCATCTGGAAATCGATCGCGAAAGCTTACCGGTAAGGAGCGGACTGTGCACGTAACTTTGACGAAATGAGCTTGGACTCATTTGGTAGCCATAATAGGAACTCGCAGTTGGAGAAGAAAATCGTGTATTGTGACTTGGAATAATGTCCGATCCACTTTTCTCCGAATCGTCCGCTGCAGTTTTGAGAGTCTTTGCACTTTCTACTCGAACTGCACCAAACAGTAAAACACACAGAAGGGCAACGGTTTGACAAACAACGGACCCCATCATTATTTTGACTTTTGAATATTTTAGTATTTTGAAGGCTAGTCTTTGTGTGTAGTTCAAGAAACCCAATGATCCACCTCAATAAAGTCCGTCGTTTATTTATAAACAAGCAAGTATAGGGAATTTGCAGTTTGCATTGTTGCTTATTCTCTGCTTGAGGAGGTTAAAAAATCATGAGCAGGACGAAAGGCCAAGTCTATTCATTACGTCTTAAGGTTATTTGTAGGAGTCATGGTCATGGTCATGATCATGCTTGATATGCCTTCAGCACTCTGTTGTATCAAACAAGCAATTTGTTTCTCCCGGAAATCACAATTTTGTGATCGACTTGACTACTCAGAGTGACAATTTATCAGGAAGCCAACTAACGTAAGAGGCTGCGAAGAATTCATTTCACTGCTGACTTGTTCGTGTTGGTTCACACTTGAGCTCAAGTACAAAGACATGCTCCAGTAGGCTGGATTGGAACCAATCAATTTCACCATGTGTTTCCTTTGTGCTTCGGCTCACACGTACATCATATCATGTAATCTCTCATCCACTTCATTCCGCAAGAAGCCCCTTTTCGGGGTACTAAACTGCTGTGCGAGCCCCTGATCGCATACTTGTTGGAGTTAACATAACTGCTCCAAAATATTTGCTAAGTTAGAAAAACAAGCGATCAAATCGCCGAGCAATTGTATCGACAAGCCTTCTTTGCACACATTTCTCATTGAGCACAATTTATTTATACAGTTTATGACAACCGTGTGATGCACGTACAAGCTCTTCTTCATTGTCGTCAAACTCTATTTCCTCCTCATTTTTCGTTATTTTCCGAGTGGAACGTTGCGACATATTATACAGCTGATGAAATCCTATGTTGGCTGTGGATAACAATTGTCTATCCACTACCTGCCTACTCAAGCTCAAAAATTCAGGAAAGCCGATAATGCCACTCAAGTTTTGCACTGTATAGCGTGACCCACTGAACGCAGTGACTACTATAAATACAGCGGATTTTGCTAGACCTGTAAGATGGCATTTTTCTTGCAATCAAACTACTCTTCAATTGTTCGCTGTCAGTTGTATCGTGAATTTAATATATGTACCTAGCTTATATTTATGCTTTTATTGACACGTTGTCATAACGTAGATTTTGTAAGCTTGAAACGCTGAGCTGGGCAAAAAATGGATGACGATGCTTTACTTGATTTCAGTCAAGCAGAAATGGGCACAGGACTCTTCTGCGTAAATTTAGCTCATGTATTTTTAGTAACAAAGTGCATTTTTTCGCAAAGTATCATCGATTATGTTTGCAAGGAAAAGCACTTCGGTCTAGTAGGTCGGTAGTCGATAGCTACAATAGCAGGTGATCAATCTGCAGCTCTTGAAACTTTCTTCTATCCTATTCGCCAATTCATATAAGACTCATACCTAATGCTTTTACTTTCTCCGAAAGTCCATCATATCATGCCAAAGAAATTTATTGCCCGTCATATAAAACTTGCTTGTAATAATTTTATTGGGATATCGTTTCGTGTTTGAAATAATTTGAGCTATCAAAAATCTAATGATACTGAATGAATTCCTAATGATTCTAAACTTGGTGTCCTCTAAAACTCGTGTAATCGCGAATTTGAGTCATTGCATTAATCATTGTTGGAGAACCTTTGAAAGCTTTTCATGGACAAAGAAGCCAGAAGTTCATTAAAACTTTTTAATTCCCTGCGCTCCCGTACTATCCATGATTATCCTCTATCATATGTACTGAGGGCATTAACAGGAATAATCCTAGACGCAAATTTCACATTTCAAAGGCGACATGTTTCCGGTGGACACAAACTAGACACATTACGTCCTAATTGAAGTTATGTAAATCCAGTGCCATAAAAGATACCCCCAAGAGCCGGTTCTGTAGTTAGGGCTAGAAATGTTCTAGAAGCATCATTGCCTGCGGGGAAGCTCACTGGTTCATGGTTAATAAAACTCAAGCAGTTTGAATTCTATCGAATTCCTCAAAGTTTTGTATGCAACTGCAAATGCTGATCTTTTTAACTCGGTACTGTTTAGTGCTACATACGGGTATTCAATATTAATTTTTCCTTCATGAGATTATGTTTCCGTTTAAAATGGTTAGCCTTCACGTACGATTACCATATCACCTTTTCCGTGGAAGTCCATGGAAATTTATTGACGAACCGATTGCAATACCAATCAACCGTATAATAATTTATGCATTACTAAATTTTTCTTATGGTAGTAAATTGAGCAGTAAAAACTGTAACGATAACGCCAGATTGGACGTATTTAAGATGGCAACGTAGATTTTTGGCCAAGTTTGAATATTATCATCAGATAATTCAATGAGCTCACGTACGTTGTTTCGTATAAAATGACTTAGAACCTTATGAATCCGTGGCAGAGAGAGAGGATGTGTTTCCTTTCATGTCTCTCCGCAGACGGTAAGCTTGGAGAAAGTATTTCCGACTTTCACCCAGCCTCTATTTCTGCCGTTGTTCTTTCTGCTTCAGTTCATTTCTCTTTTTGACTCAAATTTCTCCTTCGAGCTCTGTTCTCATAGCCAACCCTGGCTTCTGGCAAGATTGGCTTCTATATAATAATACCCGTCCAGCCAAACATTCAGCTCAAACTTTCTTCGTCCAATTCCGGCAGTTATACAACTTCGTCCACAAGCCACCGACTTCTTGTCAGCATCAAAGTACTGCGTGCAATAAATAATAAGTTTAGACAACTCGACTTGTGTTCAACTTGTCGTTTGTCTCTATGAAAGCCCCTATCCCGAGCACTATACAGCCCACACAGTTCTGTTTACTGATATCCATACGTCCGGTCTCACTTTTCTTTTGTCTGGGAGACTCGTTTATCTGTACTTCTGTTTTTAAAAAAACACCCTGTTTTTACCCGCTTTACTCGCTATTTGCAAAAAATTGAAAGCATTATAAGCATGCGTTGCAGATTCCAAAAAAAAAGTCCTTGGAAAAAAATTTCTCATCCTGAGATACGTTACGGCTCAATATGTCGCTGGGCGTGCTATTGCGCTTCAAAAGATGAAAAAGAAAATGCGATTCGTAAAGATGGATTACGTTATTTATTTTCTTGGGGGCTTAAGTCGAGCTTAAAATTATTTGCTCTTTCTCTTTCAACAAAAATAGTGGATGAAAAGGCCTTAGAAGCAGAAGCGCAGTGAAACTGGAAGATCCTCGACTCGCTGACTCCCATAAAGCTCGTATTGCGGATTGCAGCACATAGGGCGGTAATAAAGAATCAGTAATCCCTCCTGGCATCAAATTACACCGACTTCCAAGGCTTTCACCGAGAAACAGACGAAAAGTCGACATGACACAAAAAGCAATGCGCATTGCAACAGTTGTGGTTCATAGTGTCTCAGCAAAAGGAATCTAATGAAGGATTTATTTTGATAGTGTACGATGCCAAAGCATACACCAAATACCATGGTCTACGGTTGAAACACAATACAGACGAAATGAGACAAGACTTTCTCCTAATTATATATCAGGAAAGGAACCCTATGTACTCGAACCTGGAGATTACACGATGCATGTTCTGCGTACTAAATTTTCAAAGAAATCCTCTTTTCAGTTTGATACTATGCGATGACATGGGTTTTCTTCTGATCCTGAATATTGCGAACAGTCTTTACAGTAGAAATGTAATCATCAAGATCCAGGGCTCCATACTCTCTGGATTAGAGTACATGACAGGGGTTTAAACCTTACAAATTTTCGACACGTGTAAGCAAGTAAATTCAAGGACACACCGTGATACTAAACTAAAAATAACCTTAAGGAGCTCAGTTAAGCCCTGGTTGTAACACAGATATAACAGTTGAATTTCGTAAGTTTCTGATAAGGAGAGGCTTTCACTACTACTCCACTCCAATCAACTTTGGCCGTGAAACTTTAAAGGAATTTGATAATTAACTACATGCATTTTGAACTGAAAGGAAGCCTATTTACATAGCATAGGGTCTAAAGCCGAGTTTGATGGAGAAAACAAGGCCTTTTAAATATCAATATGGTGGTGAAAGTACAAGTACTGGCACGTTTCAAGATTATAAGCCTAACTATTTAGTAACTTTTGATAAAGTATAGTTGGTACTCTGAAGTGCTAAATATGCTTTTAAGGCGCATATAAATAGATTGCATTAGAGGGCCGGGTAATTATCGGTAAGATCAAAAAGTGTCTATCAAATTTGAATAACTATAGATTATGTGGGTTTCGGGTATCTGTTGACTGGTCTTCGTAATAAAACCTGTGTTCGGTACTGTATATTTAATATTTTACCGAAATGGTGGAATTGACCCCATTTAAAATACAGCATTTTGCAAGATTTTCAGCAATATACGAGAAATTTTATGGCAGCTTAAAAATCATAAACTGATGAACACGCATACCGTATTGTCCAAATAATTGCCCATGCAGTTATAGAAGCCCATGTCAATGTTTTAACATTACGCGCTTATGGAAGAACAGGTAAAATTTTTGCTTTAAAAAATTAAAAGCCCAGGGTGTTTATTTGGACAATACGGTAATAGTGATGAAACTGCGGCACAAGATATCAGCTCACTTTCGAGGGTTTGTGCATATGGATTTCGCGTTACATATTTTATTGATCAGCAGCTGGATGTAAGCATTCTCGTTCCTCGTATTAACAGCGCTCTTGCCTTGTTTTTGTGGTACAAGAAGTGTAGTGGAGCACGGTTTCAAGTATTTTGACCATAAGGAGAAAGCTGGGTCATGAAATCCTTGTGAGTAGTAAAGCACGGCGGAGAAAGTGCAGGGAAAGGAGAGCATCTGCTCGTGGTCTATTGAATGGCTTCGTTATAACAAAAAAACACACTTCATATTTCACACTTTCTCTCCCAGGAGCTCTTCCTTTTTATGTTCCGTATACATGGAATCCCAATTTCCTGCTGGGCGTCTGAACTACTTATCATGCGTACTCTCCGGTCTGCACGGACTCAGATGTCAGGGTCTGGCGAAATATGAGTCTAAAATTGGCCATAAACCCAATCTCATATTCCATATGCATCAGAATAGAAGTACACTTATTCCTTGAGCCATCATCTCAACTTTCATACAAACAAATATTAGAGCGATACTTTCAAGCTTTCTCGTGCTCTACTAATATTTATAATGCAACACAAGGGAGGGCGGACGGAGAGAGGATGTGTATAAATGATTGCTTTAAATTGAAGTGTAATGGATAAGCCATGCTGAAATATCTGTCTTCCGCATTAGGAGCTTCGTGAGTGATGGGAAAGTCAGGATTTTGGAATAAGGTCATGAGCTAGTTTCGTCTTTAGAAAAAGCTGACTGCGTCAAAGAGAAAGCTAGATGCAACACAGATCGTAAATAAGTAATCTCGGTGGGCTTAGCTTGTTCTGCATACAGTTGTCAGCTCGCGTTAATTAATTTCGACATACGAGACAAGGATTTATCCATGTTAGTACCTTGGATTAATTTTTAGTATTTAGAGCAAAATCTTTTTTGTATAATGAATTCGATTAATCACAGTTAATTTAAGCGAAACGACGAAGAAACTCTTAATGACCCATCGTATAGGAAATAAACCCGTGGCATCTAACTGGCTTGAGCATCTCATTTCCGTTGTCACAGCAGGTTTCAATTACAAGTCGCTAATTGGGTAATATCTATTTTCTCCCTTACAGTTCCAGTGGAGGCCACGGCTTTTCTGGCTGCAGTACTGGCCTTCGCTATTATACTCCTCGTCATTGTTATGTATGTGAACAAGAAACTGAGACTGTTCAACGTGAATGTTGAGGCGGACTCACCGAAGATTTCACCTCTTCCCCCAAATCCAGTCAAACCCATTCCGCTCAGTGTCAAGCTACGGAGTCAATTAGGTAAGCCCTTGCCGTGTAACTTTCTCCGTGCTTTCTCCATTACATTGCTCCTTTCATGGAGCGTTTGGAGTTTCCAAATTACTGGCCGTTTCGTAGAGCCGATCCCAATATGCAAATTCCGAAGTAGTTTTCATGCGCTCCCTTTAATTGCATGCTTAATCCGCAATATCTGAAAAGTTAAACTTCTCAAATGATAATCGTATCTTTTTAGCTCCTTTTTTAGCTCTTTTTAGCAGTAACAAATTTTCTGTAATTAAAGGTGATGCATACTCAATTACCCCGCCAGAGTCCAGCTCGGACAGCGAGGAGGAGGTGCTGCGACGCTTGCGGCAAATGACAGCCTCATCGTCCCACCACCAAGCGTCCAGCTCCCACCAGTCATATCAACATCCGCTGTCCCTCTCGATGTCCATGCGGGGTTACTCTTTGGACCAGTCCCCTCGTCGTCCGCTTAGCCAGCAACAGCGCTACTCGCAGCTTCAATTGTTGCACCAGCACAAGAGTCTCGACTTCCCCGTCACGTCCCACTCCCACCAGCCCACGCCCAGCAGCTACGCACATCTCCAGCAACACGGACACTCTCCCACGCACAGCAATCACAGTGGCGGGGCTTCTTCGTCACGGAGGCCTGGACCTTCTCTCACGAGTAGCATGTCGGCTTCCCATTTCGCAGGAAGTCACGGAATGCGACCATTGAGAGTGACCATGATCCGTGATGTCGATGACTCCGGAAGCGTGCCCAACTCAAACAGCCGCAGAAGAGCACATCAAAAAGGTAAGAATAGTTAATGCATCTTCCTATTCCGATCAAAAGTAAAATATATTTCAGCTTGCTCGGAATTCACAGTCGTTAACTGTGAAATGGTGACTATGTACAATAATGCCATACATATAAGCATCTATACTCGAAGCAGAAGCCACTCTACATGATATAATTTATGTCTGACTAGCAACGTCACAGGAAGAACGGGTCTATTGATTAGCTAATGTAGTCGACGTTACTTTGGAACTCTGTCACAAGCTCAACCGTTCTATGCCTTATTACATGAAAGCATTATGCACGTAGATTAGAATGGGGAGGACAAAATTTTGGCATTGAAGGCGTGAGAGAGATTTCGACTTGACGTAAGTAATTATTTCACTCAACACCGACAAAGTTCTACTTCTCCTAATTGAGCAATATCCTTGTCAAAAGCCCTGAAACTAATGTGGTTCTAAGACAGAATGGAGTGAGATAATAATTTTCCCGTTTCTGTCGTCAAAATATACTGAACGTAGACAGAAAAACGGATTATAATATTTCATGCTGAAAATATATATTAAATTATTTGCTTTCCTAAATTAGCCGAAACAATTGGTAGCAGCCACGGCTTGTTATTTTGATTGATTGAGCAGTTATTTGTTCTCGAAAACTAGAACTCAGTTTTGAATAAAGTACAATGGTTGGGCCTTTCCAGAAGGCATTGAAATAGTATGCGGCTTCTTTCGGATTATATTTCCCATAATTTTGATGTCTACGTATTTTCGAAAACAAAGGGATTGGTAGGTAGACAATAGACGTGTACCACCGTGGGAAAATGAACATAGATACTACGCATTAAAGCCTGGTTGCTAGGCTTTGGTAGCTTTGGGTTTTAGTGGAGTTGTTCTGGTCTAGTTATTCGAGCTATCCAATTACGCGGGGTACTACGAGATGGTAGATTTATTGTCGGTCGATAAAGTCACGTTTATATTTTAATCCATCGTAGACGGAAATCATAGTTGCTCAACTGGTAATTTCACCAAGGCCCAAGGCCCAAGTGTTTCAAGAACTTTTTTCCTTGAATTTTGAAAGTTGATTGACTATTTGAATCGAAAATGCCAATCAAGATGAAAATCATAACCGCAAGAAGTTACAGCTGAATTCATTTACATTAACAGGAAAGTCTTAAACAGGGACTTCTATTCACACAAAGCTCTTGTGACAAGGAAATTAAAATTTTCAATGCAAAATTTTTTTTCGCCTAATCTGAAT
>VNWX01001806.1:0-13968 GCA_009869905.1 Ceratophysella communis | reverse complement strand
CTCAAGCTGTTGTAGTCTGACTCTATAGCCCGAATTATCAAAATATTCGGAGTCTTTTCTAGACAAAGTCTATCAGCTGCTGAGCTACTAACTTCTCTGTTTCCTGATATGTGCTAGCTACAGAGCTGGAAACCGTGTAGAGCTCAGAAGTCTAAAATCTAAAGCGTTTCTCTATGTTACGGACACTATTGATTCAAGGCTTGTGAAAGTGACTGGAAGGAATTTTTCATGCATAGCACGTTCGCCTAGGTCTATCGATTTAGGAGCTTTAGTTTAAGGCTTCCGACAGTGCATGAACTCGACATCAGTCCAGGGCCAAGCCAGGACACTCGTGGTCGTAGAGCACTTCTGCCTGGTTATCATTAGCAGTACTTTGTCGCTTGAGCCTTCCGGTTGAGTTCCGGTTGCTTTGTTCGTCTTCCTTCAGGATTTTATTTTAATAATGACATCAAATATCTTCAAGTAGGTATCCCAAGGGTCACCGAAAAGGCTTACAAAAGTTAGCTAAGATTTTAAATGACGCGATGCCCTTAAATAAATAAACCCTTTACATTTCGGTCGGATTTCATTACGTACAGTCGCCTAACAGCCTTAGAATATAAGCTTTGACTGATCCTGCTCTCTGTAATAAGACGACCCTATTGAACATGAACGAAAACATATTTGTACTTCTCTTCGAGCGGTACTGTACTGGAGATATTTGATAATTTTCTATCGTGAATGCTCGAAGCCCAGCACGGATGGATGTTCAAAAAAAGAAGAGCAATTAAGGTCAGGCAATCTCAAGAGTCTCCTGACGACACAAGACAAACATCATAATCTTGTTGAGCTCAAGTCGGAGTGAACCGCATGAATAAGCGTCAAGCGTCCTAAATAGGAGATTCGGCAGCGCGGAAAATGTTGTGGGCTTGGGTATGATTAACACTCACCATATAGAGCGGTCCACGCTTGATTTATAACATCAAGGCACACGGTCCCCGAGACTTCATCAATATTGGGATGATACACTTTATTCATGAATCCAATGGAAGGGGACTTGAAGGGATAGTGCTCTGGCAAATGAACACGAACTTTCCATATTCCACCTTCATACGGAGCTGTGAAAATAGATAATATAAAGTATTAAGCTAATTAGTTGCGCGTCATTACAGAACAAAGCAGTATTAGATAATCAATTCTTCATGTTTATTTAACCTCTAAAACTTAGAAACAAGGCTTTCAACCAAGTTGTGAAGTTGCCGTTGTATTACTTTATCTGCTTTCTCCTTCGAAACAATTTCATCGATTGAGAGAATCAACGCTCCAAATTTGTTCTAATTCAAACACATATTTCGTATTCGGATTTGTAGCGATCCGTAGCTGTCTATAAAGTTTAGCCAGCGCCTGCTGCTTCTAGAGGTAGTTAAATTTGTTTAGATGTTTAAATGAGTAAGTTTGGGTTCTTCAATAAAAAGAATCGGTTTTTAGTGAATATCTTTATAAGTACACATCGGGCATCGGACGTTCGACGAAACCCAAACTAATACTACTACGCTATGATCGCCTTTAGCAATAAGCGGCTTAATTTTTTCAAAAATTCGATAGCACCGTATTTGAAAATATTAAAAAATCTGTTCTCATATCTTTAAAATAATGCTGTTCTAGAATATCCCAGTTGAATAGATAGCATCTCATTCTAAGTATTCCAATTACCAGGTCACTGATACTTACGCAAGCAAACGCACGATACACGTTATTTCCATCATCTTTTAAATTTTTAACCCGACCCGAACCCCACCAGCCAAGGTAAGATCAAGCAAACCCTTCCTCCTGGCGCTCCCGTGTATTTACCCTACGTCATGTATAGGTACTTTTGTCCAGTAATTCCGTACAGTGATAAACCGTGATTTCATTTCCTAATTGAATCTTCTTAAGTACTTGCTTCGAGCGATATTTAAAAGTACTACTACTTCTACCAAGTATGTACTTACAGCCAGCTTTTATTTAATCAAACATATTTGAGCTAATTGAGGGAAAGCAGAGAGGATGCTCGAGCGAATGAACTTTCTCCGAATTCCAGCTCAGTTCATTCGCGTTCCTTCGCATCCTCATTCGTATCCGAATCTACGCCTTTCACATCAAATCGAGCAGGCTGTGTTATTATGTAACGGTATTATCACCACTGCATAGCTATTGTGCCTGAATCTTGTTTTCTGAGTAGATCCATCCTGGTCAAATTGACAGGGAGGTAAGCATGAGCAAGAAGCTAGGACGTAGAAGCGTATAAAGGTTAGCCAAGTTTGGGTCTCATATCCTGCTGGCATGGCTGCTTGGTTTCAACCAACGAAAAGCAAACCCAGGGAAATAGAATTACTACTAGGATAGAGAGACTATGATGCTATACTCTGAAGAAAAAGTAGGTCAAGTCAAACTCACTTCCACGTGGCCCGTAGAATTTGACGCAAAATTCATTCAACCCACCCAAAATGGTCACCTCGTGTTTGGATTCAATCCTGTAAACAAAATAAAAACAGAAAAACATTAGTAGGGACACAAGAATAGCTCAAAGCTCTCCATTGTTGTCAGCCCACCAAGGACTAATCAGAGTCACTAATGAATTGTGTGGAGTTTGGGCATTGTCAGGATTTAGGTTACATGCTACACGTTAACTAATCATTACATTATAATAAAGTACGCTATTATGTTACGTAGACAAGGACGCTCTGAAATGCTGTGAGCTTGGCTAGACGCTAGACCTATACCAGACAATAGAGGAATTACAATTACTTGCCTAGACTTTACATGTGTTGTAATTCTATATCTGTGCAGAGTGTCAGATTACCATTTATTTCTGCAAAAAAGCTTTCACACCAATACTATTGGGGAAAGAGCTTATTTTCCGCTTAATCCTTTTTCTGGAAAAAGTCGTATAAATGCACGGAAATAGAATAAGTAATATTTTTTATCTTTGAGTAGTTCTTTATCTAGTTATGAAGTCCTATATCTATTCACTACGCTTTTGAAGTCTGGAATGCCTCCTATTTCCTGAAGTCTGAGCCTTTCAAGTTTAACTAGAATATTGAATATTATTTAGGCTGGGCTTATAAGAGCTCGAAATATGAATACGAAGCACGCTCAAATCACATCAAACACACGCACACAGAGCTTAAATATAAATTTACTGCGTATTGTTTACTTGAAAAGAAAGTACTGTAAGGCTTATTCAGACTTTTGCCCAAACCAATTCGGGTAAATATTCATATATCTTAGAGCTCATAAACTTGAAACTAGTTACAAAATATATACACGAGTTTTTTGCAAAGAAAAAAATATAATTAAGTGCAAAATCATGGCTCAAGCAAGTATAAATCCTAGAAATTAGATTTTCGTATAATGATGCCCGGTTTTCTACTGGACCAAATCGATAATGATGCGTAGGTTAATTTCTAGGTAACCAATGCTCATAAGCTAGCATACATAATTTTCAAAAAGTCGGACCAACTTCGAATCCAGCAGTACAGAAAATTTCTAGTAAAGCGCAATCCGTAGGCGTAGATCGTAGGAATTATTTATTTAACTAAAGCGTTACAAGCGTAACTCTACGCATGATTTGAGCATACGCCCGATGTCTTGTAAAATTGACGTAGTTATTAGTCGAATTCATCGTTAAACTGACACTGAACATTAGGGTGATTGACACTTTTAAAGCCTCCTAGTCTCGCCTTATTTTATTATAAGCATTCTTTAGCAAACGAAAACCAAAAACTGGGGCCCTAGGGACAGGAACCATGTCAAGTCAGGATTCAAGAGATAAACCAATTCAAGAGACGTGTAAGTAAGACATAATTATGATGTATGAAATGTCTAAATGCAATCAAGTCCTACTTTGTACTTACAATCAAAAACCCTTTCTTTAGCTGTGCACTACGTCGTGACGTGCTGCACAACGGCCCTATGGGTTGTGGGATAATCAGAGGCACGAAAAAGAGATCATGAAATAATCATTGCACCTGCCTCAACTTTCACTCAAACATTTTCTTTGTGCTTATAAGTAACATGCGCTCACCACGAGGAACTTCAAAAGCTTGCAATATCTAACTGCAGACTACGTAACTTGGCTCAAAGCTCGAATACTGCAACAGATCTTAGATAGCAGACAGATTCGCGTAAGCCGTAAGCAGGCTGGCGTTGCATTGTACGTTTTTGGGAACAAAAAATCATAAAATCTTTCTCGCTAAATACCAGTTCCTAACATAAAATTTGTGTAATATAGGTCGACATGAAATAGAGCGATTTATTTTTCTGCCCATTATTTTAGAATTTTTGTTAATAGATTGAAATCTAAGATTGTTAGAAACAACGTACGCGTGACAGTTGACATTCAAAATTTAAGGCACACAAAAAAACTAATAAAATTAACTGTGCTCGTAATATTACGAAGCTTGTCTCACTAAATAGCTTTTGTCCAAGTTTTCAGAATCAGAATGAAAGTGAGGTTATATAGCGGGTTTCATGCTTGCTGTCGATGTTAAAATATTCGAAAATCCCGTTTAAATCTAATTGCTTGAAACAATTAAATAATTAGAAGTTGGAGCTAAATTGTGTACGTTAACCTTTCATCGTAATTTGTAATGCAGTTGGTGGTAGTCATTTTGTAATTTACTGCAACTGAAGTTTGCTTTATTATAACCTCAGCTAAAATTACATAAATTTATTTTGACAAAGGGCACCAAAGTTGACTTTACTCTGTAATTTCGCGAAGAAGCTTCCTAAAATCAAGGGTGAGTGCACAATAGCCTCTACACAGCAAGTTTCATATAATTTGCAATTCCATTAGAATTCAGAGGCGTAAGTAAAGGGATTTGCAGTTGCTAAGCTGCCTCAAAGCAACGATTCTCATAATATTTCGCTTGAGAAGACATTAAAATACAGCGAAATGCATAAAATTACTACGTGTTGTACGTTCTCATCATAGCCTAAAGTGCAAATCCTTGAGGTTGTCTTAATTTCACTCTTTCATCTTCATACATCATACAAAGTATGAAGTACACAGAAGTGCTTATCTTATCTAGGTATATTCTGTACACTTAAATAAGGAAATCCCATGCATGCACTCAATTCGTGCTCGACTACATGTAGCAAGTAGCAAAGCCATTTCCTTCAAAAACCATACAAAGTTTTATATAACCTGATTTCATCATAATTAAACCTGGACTACATATTCCAGAACCCACGCAACCCAGAATAATCTGAAGTTGCAATTTGGAATCTCCGAGATCAACAACGCCTACGAGAACGAGATAGAGCAAAAGTCATTACTGATGTATGCATGCTGCGATTTTCATATCGATCAACTGTGCAGGAGACTACTAAATTATTAAACGTTACATTTGATTAATAACAATGTCAATCAAATCATGGGAGTAATTGTATTGGAATCATTAACCTGGAGGGATGGGGGTCGAGGTCGATATCGATTTACTTGATGTGTAAATATAGCCGGTATGCTCTTGCTCTTACGGTACGGTCGATCTAAAAGCCTCATGACGACGCTGAAATACAAGCACATTTACCGAAGATTGCCACTTGGCACGAAATATTCTATTTTTTCACGATTTTGTCTGGTTTTCGCTAGTAAAAATTTCAGCATTTTGGCCCATTTCGATTTCAATACGTTTATTAACTTTTTTTCTATGTAGTGTACGACCGTATGAATATCGCAAGTAACAAAGACGCCTCCGCCAAAGCGCGAAGCCTATGGAAAATTCCGATGAACTTGTACTCGTACTCAATGTTAAACATAGGTAATCCGTTGATGACCCCTTGTCTCCTGGACATGATCCTACGCAACAGGAGTGTCATTCGTCTGGCACACGGCGGCATTAACGTAATCTGTAGTCAAAATTTATACACTAATTTCGACAGCAGCACCAGTGCGAATGAATTGGGTCCACTCCAGTAGTGTATTTTAGAGGTTTAGACTAAATTTCAAGGGCTCGAGCCGTCAATGCGTTCAATTGGAACCACCCAACATAAATTAGCATTATCTGTGAGAGTGCATATTTACAGGTGGTATTTTGGTATGTAAAGGGTATGGTAATAATAGCCGAATATTTTTAATGCAAGTAAAAAATCTCTTTATACACAAATGCGTATTGCGTAGAGATACACACGAGAGACATGGAGGTTCGAGCTTGAAAAACACACTTGTAGATATCATTGCTAGTGAGAGCTACTGCAAGAAGACAATGGAATCCTTCCTAAATATAACCCGTCGCGTATAAAGTATTCCTCGCTAAATAGAGATAAAGGCAGTAGTACAGGGCCAAATGGATTTGTCTGTTAGCACAACCACAAAGAACACTCGTTTTTGGCATTGCTTAGCTCTGCTTAAAAAAATTTAAACGAAAACGAGTTCTACGGAATTGGTATTAGGAAGGAATTCAATGTGTTCGTTTACGATCCCTTGATGAGCACAGAATAATCATGCAAAAAAACACAGATGAAGCTGAAGCATTTCCAAATGAGGAATAACTCATTTGGATTGAAATTTGGTATACCAATACCAATCAATACAACACATTTCCTAGCTAGCAGCATAGCAGTACCCAAAATGCCGAAGAAAATGCCATCAATTTCAAACCAATCAGGAATCATGATGTACATAGATGAATGTGTTAAACTGTTCAAATTTCCAATAATATGCAAGTAATTACAGTTCCGATAAGTTTCAAAGTCGGTTCAAATTCAAATCCAAGCTTCTAAAATCCGTCTCAACGGCGATTGAATCAGGAACTTTGGAACGATATCTATAAGTAATACCCGTAGGCGTTACTTTAAGATTCAATTTATTTCCAATTCCAGCTATTTGCTACTCCACTTCCGCTGTGCCTGAGCGGAGTCTTCGATGGCGATGAAAGTAGGTCAGAGACAAGGCACACGTGCTGCTCATGCATTTTGTACCATGGTCATAAACTTTAACACCCATTTCGTATAAAATAGGTATATCTAAGGTCCCGCCCCATACTAATTCCTTCACGGGTGCTGTCACCCTCTTAAATGTAATCAGTAAAACGCTTCATTAAGCCCATCTTCTTACATATATTCGCGTGATGCTCTTAAAAAATCATTTTCACAATTGACGCATGAACGGATAGGTAAATGCCAAAAAGTCAATCGAAAAGCCAAGCACAAAATCTCATCTCTGAGCAATAACGCTAGCTGCCTTGTTGTCTAAATCTAAATTGACCTCCACGTTCCAGTGCCAATAAGATCTTGAGTCATGCATGATATACATATATGTGGTACACAAATACAGATATTCATATTGTTCTTTCATCTTTGCTACAGTATAGTCTGATCTTGAGCCTGAGCATGACAACGCCTCTTCAAGGTAACTCATACCCAGAAGGAGAAACCATATAAACATAGGTAAGTACGCCAAAAATCAACATCTAACCAGTTTCGCCTCAAAGGCAGACATTGTTGTCTCAAGCACGTCGGGTTATTATTACTTAAGATTAGTTTTAAAGAAATTTAACTTGCAGTGTGCAGTTCCGTGTCACATCAAGCATCTTACCTTTCAGAGATTAAGATTGGTGATTATGAAAACTGCAAGGAAACCCATTCATTGCTGCTGAACAGTCCCATTTCGCATTATTACAGATTGTTTAGGCTACAGTCTGATACTTTACCAGATTTACTGTCTGTTGTCTGCAAAAATGCTGAGCTTACATTTTTTAAATTCTGCTGAAGCAATTAAACTACAAGACATAACGCTGATTAAAGGACGAAAACATTTGTCTGGGAGGTTAAGCAAATGTTGGTCATTAATAACGCCAAGGTTTATTGTTATTATTTTAAGGCGACGACGTCCATGTGGAATAGGACACCTGAAATTCGCTGTTTATCAATAAATCTAACAGTTAAAAAAACACCCTAAAATTCGCTTAATTTAATCCCCAATAATGCCTATTTCTGGGGGCATTTCGAATTTTAAAATCAAATTTTCGAAGACAATTTTAGCTATAAATAGCAAGGCCTCACTACATAATAAGAAATCACCAGTGAAAATACTTAAACGCCTCGACACCGCATCCTAATGATACTCACAAGGAATATAATTTCTATGCTTGATGCACAGCACAACTTTCAATTAATTATGAAGTATTATTTATTGTTGTGGGACTGAAGGCCGGAGCCAGATTTGAGTAATTGCTCCCTGCCCTACAGGCCGTGTCACACATTATACATTATTAGAGAACCCAGCCTCGTAATTCTGCAACAATACTTTCATCCTAATTGCAATATGTTGATGTTGACAATTACTGAAGATCTAAAGCCCTGCCCTGAGCCAAGAATCAAGTGAGGCCGAGTCCGGTTACTTACGCGTATCCTCAACGCCAACGCTTCTTTGTTGAAAGCACGTAACACTACGAAGTCTGCCTAATAATGCTGTGGTGGGTTTATGGCCTAATTCCCTAAATTCATTGTAGTTTCGTATGCCATATACCATGTACGTAATCATCTGCCGAGATATGCATTACACACCTGTCAAAGCAGACTTAAGTTTCAAGTAAAGTCACAGTCACAATTGAAAACCAGCAATTGGGTCAAGTCTGCCAGTGTTTCTGGTTAAGAGATACAAATATACAACGCATTATTCAAGTAAATCTCACAGCAACTTGAGAACAAAATTTACAAAGTACAAAACATAAAATAAACTAAATTAGAGGCACAGGGCGTTTATTTTGAAAATACGGTAATTTGGTATTTAAGAATTTCTGGTAGGTATCTCCGGTTTCGCTATTTACAGCTGAACCTGTAAATTGTACATATAAAATGAGGTAAAACCACATTCAGTTGTCACCGGAATCTCCTTCGTTTCGTCACCTTCCAGATTTGACATATTTTAATGATGCAATACAATGCGGTTCGGTGGAGTCCCATTTCCATCCAGCAGCAGACGGAAATTTTTTAATTCTATTCTAACGGTAATAGGCATAAAAGGAGATCCCCGTCTATTGTAGTGCTGTCAGCTTCTGCAGTCGTTTTGAATATCTAATATCCCATTACTTGAAAGTCTCGACAAGTCTAAGTCATTTTAGACTAATTTAGATTAGGAAAAAAATTATGCCTCCTATTGGATAAAACTCCGGATCATAATCTTGACTTCGATTACAAAATATATCCGTTAATTATGCCATTTTTAACGCAAGTTTACGTAATTTATTACTAAATAGCTGTGATCTCTGATGCGTGAAGCTAGAACACATAATTATTAGTAAAACATGCGCGAATTCTGTTCCCAGAAATCGAATTAGCACATCCAAATATTTGCATTTTCCGATAACACCTAGAAGTGTACTGTAAATTTATTATTTTCCCTGTGCCCCGGTAGTTAAAAGTGATTAGGCAGAACCAATGACACTAAATCTACAAAACTCTGTGACCCAGAAGCGCATAGGCTTCGATGGCCTCATGTATTTTGTATTTATGGGGAAACTAATTCAGCACGGTGTAAATTTTATACAGAAGCCTACAATTTCGATAGAAGCAGCGCAGCAAGATTTACTCGGAACCAGAGAACTTAGCAAACTACAAATACATACAAAAACGTGTCGTTGTACCTAATAGCGCGTTAGCTATAAACATCAGTAAGTACGAGTATATCCAGTTCCAGGTTCCAGGCCAGTTGACATTTGATATACAGTAAAGAGTTTGCATTAAGCCTGGAAACTGGCTCTAAAACATTCTTTCGAGTAAGTCGATTCAAGCTATAGCTAAGCAACTCGTTTTGGAAAAACAAGACGAAAAAAACTAATCATTTTAGAAAAAATCCTGCTTATGACCAACCACCACGCCACTACCAGTATTTTGACTAACACTTGCACTCTTGGCAATGAAATGAAACTTGCGGAACACGTCGCACATCTCATCGAATGAAACGGGATATAAAAGAAATACTAAAAACAAAAACGACTCAAGATCAGAGCTTGCGGGATTGGGATCTTGGGTTAATGTGCATGAAACCATCAAAGAATCACAAAAACACAGCCTTGGTCTCTCTCAGCTTCGCCATTCCATGTCGCATGATGCTTTTTGTCATTAGAATGGATTGCAGTTGAAAATGCTGTTGTGCACAAGTGGTGATCAAGGGACAAGGATATATAAGCACATGCCGTCCGTACAGCAGCCGTAATGCATTCATAATCTAAAACTGCATTTTACAAACTAGCGGACGCTTTGGTAAATGCTAACTCATGGCGGCCAAATTTCAGCTAAATTTCTGCTAAACCTATTTTCCACCTAAAATTATTCAAAAGAGTAAATAATACCTAATCTAAATCGAAAGTTGCCAGTTGCCTAACACTGAATACGTATAAATGCTTATTACCGAAATATACCCGCGGTCGACTCGGCGAAGACGCCAGAAAACTCCAATGTTTTGAAAGCGTGTCCAACATTCGTTCGTTCTCCAGTTCTTCCAGCCTATACAAAAGCCTGATGATGCTCAGATTTTCTCTCGTATCATTTACATACTTTTTCTAACTTCAAAGACGAATATTTCCTTCCTCTAGTTTCCTCTGGATAAGCACCTCACTAATGACATTAATCCCAATGGAATTCAGGCTCTGCTAATGCTCGGCAGTTCCATTAAGAACGTCTTTCTATCTGCCTGCAACGTGAGCTATAACTTTTATTGTTATAAAAACAAAAGCTTCAATTTTCAAACAAGCATATACCTAGGCGTGATTTAACAAAACCACCACATATCACGGTAAGCCAGTTTTTGGTTAAAGCGGTTGTTCTCCAGCTATTTATCGGTATGTCACAATCTCGTGGTAGCGCTGGATTATCCGGTTTCATCGATTTAAGCAATTGGTAGCGCAAAGATGGATGAAGTTGCAAGTGTCGAAATCATTCATTCCAATATGTTTAAGTCCACGCTTACGTCTATGCTACGTAGATTTTGCACGCGCAGATTGACACACGCGTGATATCCTAATTGTCAATGTAAAATAATTCGTGAATTTTAGAATTGGCTTCAGCCTGGCGCCAGGCGCATTCATTTGACTTGTAGAAATAAAACTGGCGACTTATTTTGCGACCTCGGTTTGCTAATATTTCTCATTAATTCGGTTTCGAAGTGACTCCGATCACGACTATCAATCTATAGATCAGGGCACGTGCAAATATGTAGATGCAGTACCTATATCCTGGGCGACACGTCTCTAGTTACATTTCGGTTTAGAATTCAATTGTCGATTCTCGCCACTACTGGAATCGATCCTACCCGCATTTTTGCATACAATTGATTTCATGGTGATGCCGATGCGGTATTCCCTGGCCTCATTCAGTATTCATCCACTCTCACTGTTGACACAGCGAACAAACCTATCTTCAGCTACCATCAACCAACACGAGCTCGTCAATCATGATCTTATTTAGACGTTTTCAAGCAACCGGGGGCCGACTGTATGATTGCATCACTCTCAATGTATCGAGTAGTCCAAAGTCAGCAATTGCTATTATACTTCGTACAAAACAGCTGACTTGAAACGAAAGTATCGTTTGTATCGGATTTGCACATTCAAAAGAACTGGCAGCAGCTAATAAAGTATTTCCTAAGCAAACGCATGACCCGAGATTCGCTGAAATGAACACATGAGTTAAATTTAGATTATGATTATGCCAATCCACGTTCCAAATTTCAAACAAAGCCAAAAGTGTTACAGTAGTATGCCATTGAGGCAGCATTTCGGTATTAGCGATATGGCGTTTCAAATTCATTACATTATTATTTTTCAGTTCGACACATGAAAAAAGCTCAGGCATCCTTGCTATTTATAATAATCTCTATGCATATTCACTGCAATAAGCTGCATGTAAGCATGCACTGCACAGAATGTATAGCTTATAATGTGTACCCCGTACATTGTACAGGTCAACAGCCTCTTCCTGAGGCACCAGAAATCAAATTGGATGCTCGTTTACTACTGGGCTACTATGGACAGGAAAGGCTTGTGCAGCTGTTTCTTTCTACATAATATGCTATTGGCATGGAATGATGCGTCGGGATGATGAGATGAGTCAGGCAAAAGCTCATCTTCAACTGTAAAAGTTGCACAAGGTAAATAATGCCCAGCGAGATCCAAGTCACTGTGTAATACAAGAACGCGTAACGTAGATAGATATAACCAAGCAGGCTTGACCAGTTGCAAGCATTAAGCACATAGTAAACAATGTCAGTGAAATCGAATGTAGCCAAAGCATACTGAAGACAAATTGTAATTAAAAAATGTGAATTAATACATACGTATAATTTAATATTTCAGTAAACCACCGTCTACGGATCAGTATACAAATTAACGAAGTGTACTGGAGACTTTTCGAAAAGCTTGAAGTTCAGAATCCTTACAGCGACACTTAAGATTAGCGTTAGCGTTATGCACTTTCCCTAATAGATCCTTAAAACGCTCACCGTAGACAGAGAAAGTAACCTTAGATCTTGCAATTAGATTCACGTGTCTAGCTAGATAATAAACTGACGATACAAGCGTGTTACGGCAGACGACAGACTGGATCCTGTAACAAAAACTTTATGCAGGGTTTCATGTTACAATTTCCTTATTATCGCCTTCACCTTCAAATCAATAAATATTATGAAATTCGATACCAGCAGCATCAGCTCAGCAGGAGTTGTGATTTATGTGTTGACTGACTCATTGTAGATTAATATTGTAGACCTCCTACTCCTACATTTCAGGGCAAAATGATTACGGTCGATAAATAATATTTACGTCAAATAAATTTTCTACTGCAAATCATTATCAATTTCACTCCGGTTTGCGGAAACAACGGTAGGCTTCGATTCGAGCATGTAGCAACATAATATTCCATATAGCACATAATCAAGCTGATTTAGGCAAGGAAACAGTTTCGTATAGATACACAGGTTGATTTTTTAATGTATAACCGTGATTTAGGACGTGAGAACTACAAAAAGTTCGTATTACTAAATCAAACTTGATTTTCTCGCATCGCATCACATTTTGCCTTACTCTTGCTTGCAAATCACCCAAGAAACAGAAAATGTGCCGGGATTCCGGTTTATGGAGCATTGCCTAGTTTAGTTGGAAACATAATTCCGTATTATGTAAATTAAGTACAACGATGTTTAAATTTTTAAAGCGAACCTTTTCCGAACGAAAAATATGCCGCGAATAGGAACTTAACGCCAAGGGAAGCCTCAGTAATACATGATAAATGATAAGTGACAATCTAACGGTAGGTACTTAAGCTAAACAGAAAAGTGTACGTATCACTAATAGAGAACTTCGAAGCCGTATAAATTCGATACTGAAGAAGAATTTTAATCACTCGTTTAAGGTCAAAGTAAAGATACAAGCTACCGAGTGTTTTAAGCTATCTGGCATTTCGAAAAACGATTAATTATTTTAAATCCAGTGAGCCAAGAAGGACGTCGAAAACAATAATACGAGACGCCGAAAATTGGCACAGATTCATTTAATGCAGACAAAAAGAAACCAAGGTTTCGTCACATACGGCGTCTGATAACAATAATAAATATTTCCACATTTGAATGTGATTTACGACAAGAGTATACAGCAGGCGACAATGGGAGTTGCCAAAAAGTACTTGTTATGCCTCAAGATTTGCATATTTAAATTAAGGGCATGGCGAGGCTGCTGGCGTCAGGCAGGCGTCTCATCCCAATTCTATGCATCTATGCTTGTTTGCCTATCAAAAACTGTCGCATGCGTCTTAGAAATGAGTGCTAATCCAGTTGAAATTAAACAGTTCATCGAGTACAACAAGTACAAAATTTTTAGAGTAGATAATAGAGGTGACGCGACCATTCATAGCGAGACAGTTCATAGCGGGACAATTCATAGCGGACAATTCATAGCAAGACAATTCATAGCGGGGTCAATTCATAGCAGGGACAATTCATAGCGGGCCGAT
>VNWX01001805.1:0-13968 GCA_009869905.1 Ceratophysella communis | reverse complement strand
ACTGTCATTTCGCGACGGTTTGTTCTAGTCAGCTTCACAGGGAATCCTTGAACTTCGCATTTAATTTTAATTAATGCACTTAATTCTTTCGACGACAAATGTCAAAGTCAAATTTTTTATGAGAGCAATTCCTAATGCGTTAGGTGTACAGGCGTAATTAAAGTTCACGAAACCTTCATTATGAGTCAGGTGATATATTCTGAAATATTTACTAAATTTTTGGAATTAACTGTATTAAAAAAAGATCTAAAAACCTGAATTACGTATAATAAAATTCAAATACGTACACTTTAATCTTGCTTACAGGTTTCAAGCTCGATATTTTCCACTAGTGAAGCTCTTCTCGACGCGGATACAATGCTTTGTCGTTTAAGAACCTAATTAACAATTTAGAACAGGTATAATTAAAATAAGCTTAATCGGTGTTTAAAGTTTGAAAATCAAATATTTTGACACGAACCTCTGTTTGTGCTTTCAATTCCTCAAGTTGTTCTTTTGTTGCACGTTTGAAAAAACCGGCCTGTATAAAATAAATTAAACGAATTACCTTAAATAATTTAAGTTTTCTAAAATTAAACTAAATCACCAGTAGTTCTCCTGACCTTATAAAGTCCAAAAACAATCAAAAATAGGAGAATTATTCCTCCAATTCCTGATCCAATATAAACGCCCAAAGGTATTACAGGACTAAGATTTGCCTTGAGTTTTACCAATGTTTGTGAAAAATTAGACGTCACTTTTTCATTGAAAAGGTAAACTTCTCCGAAGCTTTCAAGCAAAAGTAAGTTTTTCCCGCTGAGCATTTCTTCTGCAGTGAAAACAGGTTAAAGCGTCAGTTTAAAAATTTAAATTAACAAAAATAGCTGGAAATATATGATTCTTTAATTATTTTTCGAAAATTAATAGCAAATACTCATGTATCACACCGGTAACACTGGCATCCAGTTTGAGTAAAAAACGAATAAACTCCACCCCCGGTTCAGGATGAATATTTCGAAGTACACAATGCGCTTCAATGAATTCAATTCCCGGCTCAGAAGACTTCCATATAAATGCCTTATCCTTGTTGAATGCCAGCGGTTCATCAGGAACAACTTCCCTTCGGCGCCGAGATTGTGACAAGGTAAATTCAGAATTTTGGTCCAGGTGGACAGATACTTCAGAATAGGGTTCAGTGTTTGCCTTACTGAACCCAAGATCAGTGAATTGTCCAGAACATTGCAAGTTTTTACCCTACAAATTAATCTAATATTATTATAATCATCGACCCGGAGTACCCAATTATTATTATTACAATAATACCCATTATATTTCTACCTCAGGATTTTCGATTAACAATTTGACACCCGGAAGAGCTTCAGAAGTCACAGGGAATTGGAATTTAAGATTTAACATGGATACTGGACTCTGTCCTTCCAGTAAGACCTAGTAATATGTATCAAGCGTTTGAAATCAGAAAAATTCAGCATACATTAGGTTTTCTGGTATTTCTTACAACATAGTTCTGGTGAAACAAGTACCCAGCGGAAACCAATTCAGACGGGGATGCGACTGATCCAGTCAGATTGATTTTTAAATCACAGATAACATTTAGTTCCATTTCGTAAGAAGCTCTCGACGCTTTGGCATCTAATTTGCTAGAGTCGGTCACATGAATACCATAGTACTCGCTGTACTTCTCCAAATATATTCCCTCCAAGGTAAACGGAATGACGATGAGGCGTGTCTGAAAATTTGACAGTTACGAAATAGGGATAGTGAAATTATATTGTCTAAAAGTTGTAATTGAATTGGAAGTAAATCAGACCCCGTTCCGTTTAATTTGTTCTTCCAGACTACAAGTAAACATATCCTTCCTCCCCGCTTCAAATTTGCATGGTAAATCTCTAAACGAGAATTTAGGTGTCTGACTATTCTCGCGCTCTCCGTTAAGGTGAATTGAAATTTTTGAATCAAACGCTGGCTCCCCACTATTTAAAACGGAGATATGAAGCTTGTACTGCCGATTCCAATCCAATATAACGCTGTATTTCATGTAAGTTTAAAAATATCAAGTTATCAATGAGGATCAGGATACGATTGAATAGTTTATACAGATGTCGGACAATTTATGTGACAATACCTTGTGAAGTTTTTTTGGTCATACAAATCCTCAATCCATCCCTGAAAATTGAGTTCAGGCTTGCATTGGTTTACATCTTTACAGTCTACAACTCCATGAAGCTTTTTAGTCTCTTGTTTCGAAGCAGGAAACGGACATGAAGGACAAAATTGATCGGCACCTGCGAAATGCGTAAATCGTCGTGGTTATTATAATTGAATATCTCTGCATTAGTTACAACCGATGTTATAACGAGTTATATTTATGATGTCTGTCTGTACCACTATTTGGCGCTGCATTTACCGCACCATTTCCTGTAATGTTAAATATTCTAATTGGAGACTTATCCACTTTAGCGCCTTTGTACTCTACAGAGATTTGGAATACAATCGGTGGAAAATGCTCATTTTTCGCTGGGGTCTCCTGTGATATTTAACAGAAATAGCATAAAAAATTGCAAACAATATTTATGACAGATTTAATTGAAATTAAATAAGAATTTTTTCGCAGAAACCTTTTTACTCAAAACAACATCTAGCTTCTCACAAGAGTCCACGTTAGTGCTCATTTCAGATATATTTTTTCTTGGATTTGATTCACTTTGAAACTTGAATCGTTTGTTGTATTTATCCACTGTCAAATTGGATTCAATTTCTAATACAACAAAATTTAGCATTGAATAATAAATTGAAAAGAAAAATTTGGAGTAATTCTGGGTAATGGGTACCAAGCTTAGGTGGCAAATATTTTCCAGTTAGACGTATACAGATTTGCACTGTAAATTTATCTACATTTATATCAACAGTTGAAATAGGGATGTCAGTGCTTGAATCAGTGTAGAAACTAAAGTTTGCAGCAATGTTGAGTATTGGTCGAGTTCGGAAAATTGCTATTGATTTGGAAAGGTAAGAGCCTATAGCAAAATCTGAAATGTAAAGGTGATTGCAAATCAGATATAACCTAGGCTTACCTATATTGTTATAAATAATTTATCATAGATGTTGGTTACTGTCGTACCAGGCGTTCCGTTTCCATCGATATCTATCGCATTTGAAAAAGAACAACCAAAGCCCCGGAAGTTTATTTCCGAAGTGTACTTATCTGCACTGATTCGCAACCCGTACTTCCAATTAATTTCAATGTTTTTCTTTCCGTAAAAGATATAAACGGCTCCCCCTGGCCCTTCGTATGGTGCTCCAATGGCAATATCTATAAGAATTTAGTTTACATTATAATACATTTTAATATTAGATTTAAACTAACCATTATATCCGTCTTCATTTATATCGCCTAAGCTGGCAATAGCAGACCCAAATCTAGAGCCAGGAGTGTTTAAACCCTTAAGAGTGATGTAAGGAAAGTCATCCTGGAGCAAAGAAATGTAAAGACGCATAATTTATAAATGAATACCTAATATTATTTCAAAATTCTCCTCGTTAGAGAAAAAACGTACGGATTTGGAATTAGATCTGTAGTACACGAATACTGCTCCATGATCCCCTATGCTTTGACTGGATTCATCAGCACCTATAAATGGCGCTCCAACGAATAGCTCGTCCAAATTTAACTCGTCTTGGTTTACATTCGCCGACGTAAGTACGGAACCAAATATATGACCCAAACTGATTCGTTGGGTTCATAAGAACCTTCGTCTGTCCTACTGGGCTAGTCGTCCAACTTGAACCATCTGTCGAATTTGAGAATTCAAAGAGATCTACGCGACCTATTAGAATCTCTGCTCTAGGTGATCCGGCGGCATATAAAACTTCTCCTTTTTTAAAATATTGACCAGAAGTCACAGCATATCCTGAATGTTTATAAGTTCCACCGTAAACCCAAGTAAAGTTTTAAAGGTTTGAGAAATGTATAGTGTGTCGTGTCGTAGCAGCGTATACCGTATTTTCCCTAATAATAGCCCATGTCAAAATAGAAGCCCATGTAAGTGTTTTAAAATTACGCTCTTATGGATGAACAGCTAAAATTTTGGCTTTGAAAAATTATGAAAATTATTATAAACCGTTTATTAGGAAAATACGGTATATGTGTTTTGGCTGCTGCATACCAAAATAGGCGAAGTTTGCCTTATCTTTAGATTTATAAACCGTTTTGTAACGAGGACGTGGACGTGGAGTAGTTCCAGCATCAATATACTGCGTTACAGCGCCTGTACATTGAGATACAATTATATATATATATTTGCCAGTGAAGTGTGTTAAATTCCATAAGTCAACAATTTGGTTTTGGGCTTTAAAGTTACCAGCCCATAGTCGAGCTCCTGGCGAACCCATTAATAATTCATTTTTTCCGTCAGGCGATTCAGAATAGATGCGTTGAAAATCCGATTTGCGCAAAAGCAAGGTCAGGGTCAGGGTCTTTCTCCGGGTTTGCGGAAGGGAAGTATTGAGCTTCTTCAGGGTCTTTTAGACATAAAATTGAAATTTAAAGTACGAAACAAGGATTTTCAATGCGTACGAAGAAGTGTAGTTCTTACCATCTCGGAAAAAGGGTATTAGTCGATGCTTCCCATAATTCGGCATCTTACTTAAATTAATATCACTTGTTGGCTGAGCCCAGCTAGCATACATGGTTTCTTTGTTGAACCAGTAGCAAAGCCCGTTCATAACCGGGTACAGTTCTCCTTTTGGCAATTTGGGTTTGGGACCACGATACCAACGATGGGCGCAAGTGACAATACGACTTTGGCTGCTCAGTAAAATCCCGCCTACCCAGTTATCGTTGTGGTACTCGAATAAGGGCTTGATTCCTCTACACTTAGCTTTGTCGTACTTTGGTTCCGAGCAAGTGCCTAATTGGAAAATTATCTAAGAAGTAATTTGTAAATAAACTTTCAGTACTGTTCAACCTACCGTCAATCGGATCCAAATGAATAATATGGCAGTCAGGGTAATTTTCAGAGGTTACAATACTACATCGCCAAACAACTCCCGGTTCTTTAATATTGGAATATGTCTTGTCAGTTGAATTTCCGCGAGGATCACCAATGAAAAGCCTGCATCGTGATTTCATTTTCATTATTTACTTAAGCTTATGTCGTTAGTATTTGTAAAAAACAAAAGTTTACCAAGACTTTGCAAGGGCTTACAGTCCATCCAAAATGACTTCTATCGCTTCCAGCCTCTAATTTATATATTATTGGACTCGCTGTGTCAATCCCAACGCCGTTTTCAGGAATTTGACTTTTTACAACGATGTTTTGAATATAAATTATTCCTAAACACAGCAACAGTAAAACAATAGGACTGTACATTTTCAACGCTTCGAAACCATTTAGGAACTGAGACAAAACTTCCCGTAGTTTGCACCAAGCTTAGGATTAATTTTTTGTTAAAATATGGAAGTATGAAGAAAATTGTAAGGAAGCGGCTGATAACCAGTGGCCTGTCTTTCTTTTTTAATATCTATTTCCTTGTACTGCAAGCACAGATAGACGACATATTCTGCAAACTAAAAGCTCAATTTCAATTTTGGCCTATTTTATCTTTTCAAAACCGGGAAAATTGGATATTTAATGGTCACCAGGAAATTTTGGTAAAGCAAAGCATAATCGAGCCAATCCAAATCTGAAGCAGCTGTGGTATTGAGTAAAGAACCATTTTGGTTTTAATATGTAGTATGTGATCTATCAATTACGTTTGGCAGCTGCGATAGTGGCACCAAAGTTTAAAACCCAACGCGACCATCACTTCAGCCGGAAACAGGGAAACAGCTCGACAGATTTTTCAAGTGACTTGGAATTATTTGACAAAAATTTAAGTCAATCGAAATTATCTGCGATTTCTGTAAAATTTTAAGTGCCCGAGCTCATCAGTAAACTTCAGCCTTGCCATTAGTGCATAATCATACTCTCATTCATTGCTTGAATGGCGCTGGGAGTAATAATACTGCTATCAGTAGCCATTATTGGTGCAGCTCTGGAGCAGACATATCTTCGAGGCGACCCTGCTGCTGATACGTACAAACTCATAAAGAAGGTAATGGGCGGAGCTGGTTACGAGGTCCCGGACTGTGGTCACCCGGTACGGCACATTACACAGGTCCATGATACAGACCTTAACGAAACAGTATTCCTCTTTTCAATTCATTTGACGCACGACAATGACCGTTGCTTAAACTCCGATCGCCAGCGTGTAGAGATCAAGACTGCACGATCGAAACCAGATTTAGGCGCATATGAAGGTGACACGGCAACGCTTTCTTGGAGTTTCAAGCTGGATCCTGGGTTCAAGCCGAGTCTTGGGTTTACAAGCTTGCACCAAGTGATGCCCAGCGGCGGTGATGACAGACTACCAATTATTTTCATAGGAGCGAGATACAAGCGTCGTGGGAATATTTTCGAAATAATTCATGTCGACTCAGCTGGCACAAAAACTCGGCTGATAAGTGTTCAGCTGACACCTTTCCTTGGAAAATGGGTCCATGTCTTGGAGAAATTGACCTACAGCCACGCCGGTCAGTATTTTCTCGCTATGAAAGACCTGCTGACAGGTGAAATATTATTGGATTACTCCAATAATGCCATTGACATGTGGAGAACAAATGCGACTTTAGTTCGTCCAAAATGGGGGATTTACAGAAGCTTGAATGACTCAGCGAGGCTTCGTGACGAAGTGGTTCGTTTTGCTGATTTTTGTCTTGGCAAAGGCAACACGACTTGCTTTTAAATATTTATTATTCTGACCTATTTAAATACGAATAAAGGCTGTCGTAATTAGTTTTCGGGAATCGTCAATCTACCTATCTAAATAGTTCGCTGATTTATATCTAAGATGCATTAAGTGGGCAATCATAATCCTAGCCGCAGCGGTTGGGCGTAAAATAATTTGATTATTTCCAAGTGGATTGTTTTAGCTCCATGCGTCTAATATTTATCTTTTAACTTTAATTATTGAATAAAGCATCCTGGCGTACTGACGGCAGGTGTATTGACGTATTACACACAATAATATTATTGACTTGCGGTCTGGTACGACCCAATGAAGCCTCATTAGAAGAACATTAGAAGTATTGAGAGCAAGTCGTCTAACCTTATTATACCGAACTTACAAATTAACGCACTCGACAGGTGTACAAACTGTAGATAAGGCTAAAATTCTCGTTATTGGGTTAACTTTAGATTAGGAGGTGCGTGCTCAAATTACTCGGAAATACACATTAAAAAACATCTGTGTAATGTCACATAAATATTTTGTTTTATATGTAAACTGTGAACACCTTTTGTAGTTGTCATTCCATTGCAACGGCGTGATAATCTGTTTTTACAGATCCTGATACTACCAAGAAATATTAAAACCACAAAATAGACTGGAAGCTGGAACATACCTGAAAGATTACAATGCTGTATTTTTAATGAGCAGGAAAGAACTTCTATATAAAGTGAGGAACGAGTCGGCATATTAACATTTTAGGATATTGGAAATTCATTTGTGAACTGGAACTGACTTTGCATAAATTTTAGCTTTCAAAATGAAGGTTTTGCTGATTTTTCTGGGAATTGTTTCAATAGCAATTGCTCAAACCTATCTCAGAGCCGACGGTCAAACCGACACATACAGCCTTATTAAAAAGGTACTCGGTGGGGAAGGCTACGAAGTTCCAGATTGTGTCCACAAAGTCAAACATATTAGCCAGGCCCAAGATTCTACATTGAATAAGCAAGTATTCCTGTTTTCGATTCATGTCAGCCCGGACAATGACAGATGCACGAAGTTTGACCGACAGCGTGTCGAAATCAAGACCATGGGTGCATCGCCAGCTGGTACCAAGGGTTTTAAAGGTGACACGGTCACTCTTTCCTGGAGCTTCAAACTCGACTCTGGCTTCCAGCCCAGTTCAGCCTTCACACATATCCATCAGATCAAAGCGGGTGACGGAGATGCTGGGTCACCTATCATTACTCTGACTCCACGCTACAAAGCAAGTGGAAACATCTTTGAATTAATTCATGTGGATTCAAAAGGAGTGACAACTAAGCCGGCATCAGTACCACTGACTCCGTTTTTAGGGAAATGGGTTCACGTCACAGAAAAACTAACGTATAATACCGCTGGAAAATATTCTGTAACCATCAAAGATCTAAGCAGCGGAAAAATCATCTTCGAGTATTCTTCCAATAAAATTGATTTGTGGAGACCTGAAACTACATTTGTTCGTCCAAAATGGGGTATTTACAGAAGTCTGAATGATAAAGATAGACTTCGAGATGAGATCATCCGTTTTGCTGACTTTTGCATTGGGAAAGGCACTAAGGTTTGTTCTTGAAAATCCTATTGAGATCCCCGTGTATTAGAAATATGTATGGCATACATTAGGTTTTTCTATATCATATGCTGAATAAATAAAACAGTTCCGACTTAAATGCCCATTCTTTGAATATATTTGACTTACACTCGAATTATTTGAGCTTGCATCGCAAATTCTAAATTAGGCACTCAGCGTAAATCGGAAATTTTATCAATAGAGACGAGACTGATCCAGTATGTAAAGTTAGATTGAGCAAAGGGGCAATGCTTTGTCAAGATTGATTTATTTACAAGTTAGAGGCTGGACGAAATTACAGCGATTTTCTGCTGCTCCATAGATGATAACTTCGTAAAATATATTATATAGTTTCTTAATTATTGTGCCTTTTGTTTCACTTTATATATTTATTCCATTACTAGCATATACGTTATATATGTTGTTAGTTAACAACCAACGTATAAGGTCTGAACAGAATACATTGCTTAAAACGAATTATTTCCATTTATACCCATTTGAAGGTTTTGATTCAATGGACAGTTTAAATAGTAAATGTTAACCCTATATAATGTAAAAGTTGAGAATTCGGAATAGATTCACAGGTATTTTTAAAGCAATATAGATTAGCAGGTAAAATATAAAATTGTATAAAAGTAATCTTAAATTTGAGACTCCTGGTAATGTATTGTAAAACTTGCATAGCTGTACTGTACCTAGATATCGGAGTCGGAAATCCTCGCTCGCATTCGTACAAAATTTGAACAATTTGGATTGGGACGGACAGATTCTTGATACATGGAGCTTATCAGTAAGTTTATTAAATTCACTGATAAATGACAATAAGCTGCGGAGCTTGCTTCTCACGTATAATTTGATATTGAGAGTATACGCATAGAAGACAGTAAATCTAGAAAATTCACAAAATGTAAAAATGAGTTTAGTTTTTGGTACGTTCAGTACCAAACGCAGACGCTAGACTGTAAAAAAAACAAACAATTAAACTGTTACTGATTTATGGGTGAAACTCACATGATATGACATCCAGATCCAAGAAATTAGAGTAATCATGATACTCTCAAGCTGTTAAAATATAAAAATTTGCAAATTAACCAAAAATTAAGTCAAGCTGTAAATTTTTCTTCTGAAATATAAGATTTATCGATTGATCACGATGATTTAAAATATTGCTGAAACAATAATGGTATTTAAATGTTACAAAATTCTTCAACGGTAAAGTTATTTAATCAAATCATTCAACTAGGTACAAACTGAAAGTTTTTATTAATTCCACTTACAAAGATGTAATACTTGAAAAGCAGGGACATTCCGTAGTAGCCTTGATAGAAGATAATGCAACACATCCAACAAATCCATGGCAAAATTAGTGCTCGATTTTCAATCCGAATTCCTTTGAACATGAAGTAGCTGAATAAAATTAGGAGCAGGAAAAACACGATTGCCAAACCGCCCGCCACTTGTGTAGCTAAAAGGGTTCAAGAAAAAAATCAAACGTTTAAGTTTTAGACGTAGAATCTCTAGGAAAATACATTAAATTAAAGTTTTACATTGAACGGTCTCAGTTCGGCTTCCAGTATATGAAGGGCATGTTATTTAAACAATGGGTATAAGCTGTATAGGTACCTACATGCACAGGCAATTGTTGCGTAATGCTTTACTAATCAAGCATTAATTTAACTATGGTTAGGTTAGGAGAGCCCTTAGGCCGTAAAATTATGCTGACCAGAAAATCTTGTAAACAAACGACAATTGTCTAGGGCGTGCTGCAGTACTAAATACTTCCTAGAATCGCTCAAAGGTCCGGGTTTCTTAATAGTAAATACATTTTAGCTGTAACTAGTGAGTCACTTTTAGTAAATGTCTGGCAATCAAAGATCGGCATGTAATTTTTGCTTACTGTTTCTGATATCCGTTTCAAAATATGGCATATAGAAATTCGATGACTCTCCTCCGTTCATTACATACGAGGTGTAGGCTATAAGAATCAGTGACATCATCTGAAAGCATAGGATTATTTTTTAAATTCAAAAGGCTTCTTCTAAATTAAATACACTCAAATTAAATTCTTCTAAAATTTTGATTTCTCTGTCACGATTACGATCCTTATAGAAATCGAAACAGTAACGGGGCAATGTTGATTAATTAATATGAGTTACATACTGCTGTGTAGAAAGCTATAGTAGCCGTAGCAGTCTTGGTATCACTGTAGAAGTAGCATGGAGTCCAGAACGTTTTGAGCACAACCATTTTAAAAGTCAAATTCGAGTTTTAATGATAGTGAAAACAAATGGTTTAAATTAAACCGATTTTTAAATAATATGAATGAAGCCAACGCCTTGGTTATTTGACGCTTGCTATCTTCAAATTCCCGGCTTCTCTGTCAATTGTTGTATACAGGCAGAAGACAGGTGCGGCTTACAGTATATAGGAAGCATTGTTAAGGATATCTACAATATGATACGCATTGTTGTGATTTTTTGCTCTCTCGGTTCCAGCCACTACACCTACCTACGTAGGCATGGGTTTGACGAAGAGCCTAGCTCAGCACCGCATTGCATTGTTCTCGGTGTTTTCCGGCTACACGTCAATTCTGTCATCCGCAATTCGTCGGATTCAATTACTAAACCCGGAAATTATTTTTAAAATATGTCGTTTTAAAAATATGTGCCTACATACTACAGCCAATGTAAACTATTGAACTTGATGTTGAAAGCTTTTTCTGCATTATTCACGCTCGTAGCTCAACGTCTATGGTAATGAATTTTAATACAATAACAGTTGGGCGCCGCGGCGGTTTCTGGCAGTCGTAAGACTTAATTCCGTTAATTATACGACATGCTATCAGTGTAATAAGGACCGGAAATATTGAATCCCATTATAACTTAAGAATGTTATTTTTTAAAACAAGTTTATGACTTGTCGTTGCGCAGAGTCGAGAGTCCCACTGGAAAGGTTAATTCGCACCAACCATTTCACGAATCGGCCAGAAAATTAACTAAATTTTGTGTTATCGTTCGTCTTTATATGTACGTTGCTTCGTCGGAACTCCAAAATAGAGCAAAGTCTATGAATTTTTGACATGGCCTGTGCAATAGTAAGGGCTTAATTGTAAAATACCTAACTCAACGTTTGCAAGTATAGGTATGACATGAAGATGGATTTTGCTGCGTGCAACTGATGATACAGAGTTGGCGAAATACTGACTTCAGTTAGAGCTTATTCCATTGAAGTGACTCATTTGACCAAATACAGGCCTCAGCGTCTGTCTGTTCTCAATGCAAGTGTAAACGCACGCGTGTGTGTATGCTAACTAATTTAAGCACCTCACTACTGTAATAAAATATTGTTTGGTTTTAAACATAATTTCTGCGAATTCACGTGAGTTCAATAGCTTTTTGTAGCTTGAGCAGAGTCAAGGGACTGCTTCAAATGGCTGATTTAGTCTCATTTAAAAGGGAATATGTATTTATTAATATTCGATTAACTTCCCACATATCGGCTAAAGAATTGTAAAAACAAGGCAAGCTAAAGCGTTTGAAGACATCAGATCATGAGTTTCCTTGGGCTTTCTCAATTTTCAACTTGTAGCGAGCATCCGTTTCAGTTTTTTCATCCAGTGCCACTGCATTATCGAAGTTCGAAGCATACTTAAAGTCGCAAAGGCAGAATTTCGTAACTTTAGATGCTTGTTTATATTCGCAAATAAGAGCATTCTCAGTTGCAGCGGTATCCAGGAGATTACTCGTAGCCAAATAATCCGTGCAAACTTCGTTACCGCACACTTTCAGCTCTCCGCGACTCCAGAAGCTTTCTTGAGGTTTTGGTGTTCGGCATTTCGTAGTTCGATACGTGTGTTTCTGGTAAAAATTCACGTATTTAAAAAATATAAAATTTAAAAGAAGGGGCTAAATTTTTCATTAGAATACCTCTGATCGTGGATCGTCCCAGCAAGTACAAAGACTGTATTTTGAGACCCATGGATGAGCTCCGTCTCGACGCTGGTTTATTCCGCAGAGATGATAGCAGAATAAAGCCTTCGACTTGTAATTCGGGTTCGGTGAACGAGTAACGTGCGTTCGAAAGTTGAAATTCAGGGAGTTGATCTAGATAATTGTATGAATTAAAATATTATAGTATACTAAAATTCATACAACTTTGATAACTTACATGGGCAAATGACGCCAACATGATTGCAAAAGCAAGCAAATACCGCATCTTTGAAATATTTAGAGTTAAGTTTCGATAACTCAGGACGAAATCAAAACAACAGCAGTATAATTTAGCGAACAGCTTTATGAAGAATCCAAATTCCACTACTCACTCAGATTCTTGCTGTACTGAATATCCGTTTGAAATATTCTTGAGCTAATATGAAGGTCAATAATATTCGGCAAAATAAAGCAAGGGTTAAGCAGTAGTCTTTCAAGGCAAATTGGTAACCTTATATGATTTAACTGCGCCATCAGTTTCATTACCACAGCAAAAGGCCGCATTTTGAAACATCGCTTAAACATATTTGTGTGTGTCTATTTAATTTCCAAACATTTATTTTTATTATTAAATATTAAATCGTAACTATTTTTTTTAACATTGGGAAATTTGTTTTAAGGTTAATCATGATTTAAAACCTTTGGAGCGTTGAAGGCGATTTTAGTCTACAAGGATATGCGAATTTGCCTAATAATAGGCGGAGCGGAACAGACATAAATTCGCATAGCAAGGCTAAGGCCGATAATATTGTTTTGAGCCGAAACGTTGTAGAGTAACTAGCGAGATGCCATTCAAGTAGCCTATAGTTATGGCTGTCCTTCAAATCACAATTTATTGTCTTTACACACTCTAATTAAAATTATGAAGTAGGCATAAAGCGGCGACTTAAAATAGTTTAATTCTCTTAATTTTGTCGCATTAATCCGTCTTAAGATTAGGACCACGGTCCAAAATTATTGTTCCAAATGCGTTAGATTAAGTGTTTCAATTAGACTTGATTGAACAGGTAAATGATCTCAAAGACTCAACGCAAATGCCCAAGTTCTGCTTCCAAGAAAGCTCCAACAACTTCTTGTGCTAAATATATCCGTAAGCTGGTCAACCAAATGGCTAATTGCAGTCTGAAACTCTGCTGTGTATTTCTGATATTCATCCCGGTATTTCGTAACCCACTCATTGGTTAGGTTAGGATTTGCTCTGTGATTTCATACCTAGACTCACTCTAGTAACGCCTTCGAGATTCGCAAAACAATATCTGACTAAGGGACAGGTTTGGCTATCTTGATATTGCCCTTGACGGCAGCGTTAAACAGCAGCAAAATTATTTGCTCAGAAGTTCCAAAAAATGCCAAAATTTTCTGAAATTCCAAACGTTTCACATTGTTTGCATGACCTTGACAGGCAGAAACCAAAATTTTAATATAATTTAGGGGGAAATTCGACAAGCTAAGGAGAATACGGTATTAATATTGCTTAAGGTAGTTCGGAGCATGACAATGTTAGCTTATGGCAGAACGCGTCACCGAACTTCCTCGCTCGCTTCCAAAGTACGAAACCAAATGACCCGTGCGATATGTCCATGAAAAGCCAATGACATGTAC
>VNWX01001804.1:0-13976 GCA_009869905.1 Ceratophysella communis | reverse complement strand
ACTCAAGACTAGACGCCATGGTAATGTCATTATATCCCTGCAGAAGACTTCCTGTCAGACGGAAGAGTAAGATTGAGAAAAGACAAATGAAAATTGTTGAAGTGTTTTGTCGTTCTCTCTGGGCCCTGGCTTGACTAATGATTGGACAGACAGCGGGGAAGACTGAGAGAAAGTTGCTTCTGTGCATCTATTGAGACTTTGGGCTTTTCTGTGTAGACAGAGCTCCTGCTGAGATATTATATTATTTGTCAGAGTGCTCTCTCCAACTTTCACCATTCAAAAAAGTAATTAACTTAAAAGTCATAAAGAAACGACACTGATACTCAAATGCATTGGAAATCAGGACAGAAGCTACGCCTTAGCATTACGCAGACAGCGTTTTAGATTTTAGTCAAATTGTGGAGTGGGCAGAGGAGTGCTCATCAGGCTCAGAGTGAAAGTGGAGACAAATCTAATTTACAAGAGGTGACGGGACACGGAGGAGTACCAGACCCAAGACCCAAAAGGAACTTTCTTCGATCGAATACCATAGACCCACGAATTTTGCTGACAGAGTTTATTAGCCAGATTCCGGTAACATTAATCAATGCTCAATAAATCATAAATTGTCAATTAATTAAATATATCAATGTATAACCCTGAATACTCATCCGCTTAAGTCTATTTGAGACAAGCTACCGTGGAATTATGTTTCTACTATTCTACAGATTTAGAGTGTCTACCACTTTCTGTGTAATAAATATTTTGAATAGGTAATAACAGGTAACAGCTAAAGCGTCAACGGAGAAAGTGAATAAAGGCTTCGGGACGCAGTTAATTAAAATGCAACAAGTAAATTCATCAGTTTTAAAAATTACAGACACACACGATAGTCGTGGGATATAATTTTCGTAAGAGTAGATTTACCTACCATCTAAAAATAGTTCAGTTTCCGATTTCCAATTTAGTAAATCAGCGTCAAAGAATAAAAGAATGTCCTCAGGACGCAATTAATTAGAGCTGAGAACTTCTACAGATTTAAAGATCTGCTGGTCAGCTGAATACAAAGGTTAATGGTCAAAGTTGAGCAGACTAATTAATTGTCTAGTTACTTAACCCTGCGACTATTTTGTTTTTAAATTAAGGATAATAATTTTGCGAAACTCAATTCGATCGAGCCAGATAATTATAGAATTTTTAAGGTGTAAGGTCGCAGTAAAGATGATTAATTTTGTGCTCGAACGAGTGTAGCAGGTCCGCGTTGTGGGCGGTTTCCATTGATGCCAGCGGGTTTTCCGTCGGGAGTCTCTTCGGTGGTAGATTTCTTACGCCAATTGGAGTCTTCGTCTGCTGGGGCGTTAACTTTGGAAAGTGGACGATTGCCGTTTCCATTATTGTATGGTCCACTACGGCGCATCATGCCAGGTTCAAGTGCGTTGATAATTTTCTTCAGCTTTTCTCGGCGTTCGCTGTCCGCGGGTTCATCGTCCAATGTCTTCACAAGGGAAGCTTGCAATTGGTTCTCTTGCCCGTTGAAAAGGCCTCGGAAGACACCTTTACCAAGCAAGGCAGTCTAGAAAAAAAATATAACCAATCATAATTATTCTTGGTTTTATGTAACTTTGCATATTATTCCAAAAATTTTGCCAATGATAGGACTTTAAATATTAGCCTACTTAGCATGTCCATCATCCAAATATACCAGCTACTTACCGTGTCTCTGGTAAACAGTTCAGGGTCAATGCTGACGGCCTTCAACCAGAATTCCACGGCTTGTTCAAATTCCTTCTTCTTGGCCAATAGGGAGGCTTTCAGGCAGTAGATCCTTGAGCACATGGTGCGTTTCTTCAGGAAAAATGGCAACTGGTACTCAATTATATCCAGCAACTCATCTAAGCCCTCTTCTGCATGAACCTTCTTCCGAGAGATCAGCCGTAAGTAATCCATGAAGGCTGGGAAATTTCCATGTTCCGATTTCAGACTGAGACCAATCAGTGTGACTCCTAAGTCAAAGTCCTCCGACTAGTTTGAAATAATTCGAAAATACGTGTGAGATCAGACTTCAAATTACCACAATGGAAAAAAATTAGCAAGAAGTCCATTTACCGTATTGCTATTAGTCAGATACTTTCCAACCTTGTGTAAAACATTGGAATCTCGGGGCCAGATTCTCATGCAACGTAAATACTGTTCCTTAGAAGCTTTTTCACATTCAGGATTTCCTCGACTACCATTTGGTCCACAGGAAAGAATTTCGGCAAACTGAATCCCAGCCGCGGCAGACCCAGGATTCGCTTTGGCAGCAAGACTGCAAGAAATATTTTAATTTAAATTAAGAGAAACAATTTCAGCAGTGCAAATGATAAACCGTATAATTAAATTACCTAGCAAACGATTTTAGTTGAGATACAAAATCCTGAATGCCTAACTTCTGAATTAGTTTGCACGTGAACTGGGGGTCTCGGAGCTTCTTCTTGACAATATCGTAGTAAAGAGTCGTCATTCCTTGAAGAACAGTAGGAGATTCGGGTGCTAGGGCGTATGCTTTTTCCATGATCTCGACTTCCAGGTCTGACGGTGGAGCGATGTAATCCATTTCTCGTCGAAGCTTGCGGAGTGCACGGAAGTAGGCATCCAAATATTCAGGCACATCTGGATCCAACTCGATAACCTGAAATAAGAAAATTGTCAGAACCTCAAGCAAGACATCATAAATATGTTTCATGCATACTAATTCAAATTCTATCTACATAAAACCTTACCTTTCGCATACGAGCAATACGACCCTGAGTATTCCCAAAAAATCCAATGAGCCCAGCTTTCATGGACAAAATCAAAGCCTTAGACTTGGGGTTTTCGATGTTGTAAAGAGAGGCTTTCTGTGCTGCAGATTTGAAGACATTCGATGCTGCTCCCATTCGAAATGTAAGAACAGCTCGGTTGGCCTCAATCAAATACTGATAAGCAACGAGGTGCTCCGGCTTAAGTTTTCCAGTCTCTGATTGCAAGTCCTCTTCCATTTTGTCCAGAATAGCTTTTGCAGAGTAATCATTATCCGTCCAATGAGCAAAAACAACTTGAGAGGCAAGATGCTCAAACTTTGCTAGGAATGAAACGGAGCCTTCTTGGTTTCCCGACATTTCCACCCATTTCACATCCCGTTCTTCAAGTGTGCTTTCCAGTATAGCAGGGGAAGCTTGATCCATGGACACCCAGTTCAAGTGACACTCGAGTCCTAAATCCATTTCTGGGCTTTTCTTGGCAGACGACGCGGCCATGTTCTGTACTACTAAAAAACATAGTTTTAAATGTATAAATGTATAATTATCATCTTCCGTCTTAGTAGGCGACAGTTGACAAGGGGCATTATTGTTTCAATTGCAAGATAAGAATATATAAATACGCACTATGCCAGAGACAACCAAACAGTAATCGAGCAAGAAGTTCATTAAAACATTATTCTAGTTTGACGTGGAGCCTAATTTCGACCCCAAATTCTTATCAGGCATCAGGCTAGCTACGAATTAGTAAGGAATGACCAATGAGAAAGTCCACGGAAGCTTAGTGATCCAGCCAATATTCAGAACCTTAATTCTAAATGAATTGTTTTAAGGCACTGATTTCGAGTCATAATGAGCCGTAAACTCGAAGGTAAAAAAAAATCAAACATTTTGCTTGTCCACACAATTTCCTTAGCAGAATCCGTTGCTGCAACCAAAGATAAGACGCACAAAATGTAATATTCGATACCCGAGCCCAAAGTCAAAATCAAATTCGAACCACTAATCTTTTTCTGAAATAAAGAATAAATTCTAAACTGAAACGTCAACGTACTATTTAAAAACCCTAAAAGCCCCACAAGAAACAAAGTGTAGTACACCAGTGCCGTCGCTGCCACTAATCCTAACTCCTAACAATACATTTAGAAAGCTATGTCATAGTACGTTCAACATCAGACCAATTTTCCTTCACCCCAGTGCCATAGTTTGTTTAGGACGGACTGAGCCAAAACCCGAGTTAAAAATGACAATGATTCGTTACATAAAATGGTATTATTAGACACTTAACTTTCGATTTGGACCTTTGAATCGACATTTAAAACCAGCAGCAGTACAATTTACAATTTATCGTGGACGTTTAAATGAAATAAATAAGGTATTAATTATCAAATTGATAAATTCGATGCTTTTCGTTTGCTGCGAATCAATACACGCACGAACATGATCATGACAATGATGGCTGAGGTGACGCTATGCTATATGCGGTTGGAGTTTGCGAAGTATGCTAATGCTATTGAACATTGAATTGGTACAAAAATGACCTAAAAATAAATTGTAACGCATAAATCTATGTAATCTGAAGCTTATGCATGAGATGATGGTGGATGGTGGAAGGGCGAAGGGAGCGGCAATATGACGAAAAACGAGCAAATTTAATATAATAATAATTAATTAGAAAAATTTAGATTACATAATTTCCTTTTGACGAAAAGGTGAAATCCAACACTCTCGAGTGTGCGGTAAATCTCCTAATTTTGGAACCACACCCCAAACACCGCTGGACAAGCAACAGTTGCAAGTGAGGTGACAGGAACGCCGTTGACCTCCTCCGATTCCGATCTTCCTGTGTGATTTCTGGCTTGTGAAATGTGAAATGTGAACTAATCTGGAAACTATGTAATAAAATTGTTACTGGAGAACCACGCACGACGACGGTCACTGCTTCACTGAAGAGCCTAGAACGCCAACCAGCGTTTTTATGCATTCATTGAGAAAAATACATGTCATTTTAATAACACGTTGAGATGAATATTTGGAAGGGAAAAAATATGGCAAGCGGACGGAGAGTTTTTTTTTTTAACTCGAAGGGCTCGGGGTTTGGGAGGGTGAGTGGACCCTGAGGGATGCCCCCGACCGAAATAGTTCGTAAGTGCATCGTGCATTTCAAGATTTCAAAATCAGTAATGTAATTTCGTTCAAATTTTCCCTCAAAGGGTGCTAATTATACGTAGAAACTAGCAAGCCCGAACTGATGCTAGTTTTCTTGCTGGCTTGCTAGTTTCTACTAAAATCTGATACTCCCCCCCTCCCCCCAACTGAAGAAAAAACTTTACATGATGATGGGCTAAAACGTAACCTTTGGGACACCTCTAAAGCAACTTAACTATCGAAATTAAATTGACAATATTCATTTAGATTTAGTATACGAAAATCTAATTGACGTCAACGTATTTTAACATTTTATTTAATACAAAATTCATTTACATAATCATTATGAAGATCAAATATTGGTAGATTGCTCTCTCATCTTCAGTGACGGTCAATGGTCAATTGGAGTTCCCAATCGCCTCATATTTTCGACATTTTAGTCCAAAACTTAAAGTTAAAATCGAAAAGCTAAATGCTACATTTGTTCCCTCCAGCCGCTTTCACTGCACTTTCTCTCGTTATTACACGCTACTTGAACCCAGACACTTCACCGGTTTCTAGGTGCCCTAATAAGCCTTTTTCTTTTGTCTCGCTAATCGGATTAAGTGTCCTGTCTGATCTAAAGACGCTCCGCTTCGCTCCTCGAGAGTCTGCCTCTGACTTTGACACTCCTGACTTCCGACAAGGGAGTTTCTCAAGTAGACAGCAGAGAAAGGTCTTCTATTCGATTCCAGCAAGACTCAAGCCCATAATATTATTAATATTATTAAGGCTCTTCCAGGAAGTGTCTTCACGATCACGACTCGGATCAGATGAGATGACAGGCTTCATAACATTTGATTTCGGATGGAAGCCGCGGATTATGTTTGGCCAGACACCCACTCCTTTCTCGGTGTGCCTTACTCTGTAATATCTAATATTAAGATGAAATGAAGGAAATGGAATTTCAGCTTCACTACACTATTTATGTATTCAAATCCAGGAGACTTCCTGCGTTCTGCTTGGTGTCTTCGTGCATTAAAGCTGACAGAAAGCTTCAATTTCTATTCCAGATGTCAGTTAGATGTACTCGTAATTCGTAATACACAAACCAGATGGATTTTCAATCCCAAATGCGAATAATAAATGATATTATAAATATGGGTACCTAGTTATGGTTTATTCGTGTATTATCTTTAGTGATAGGTGCCTGTCGATCGTTCGGAAATCGGATTGCGTTTACATTTGCTGGGATATTGATGCCATAGCTCAACGCCAGTCTATATAAATTCGATATAATGCGCAACTTTCACAAAGCGCAGCATCGGGAATAATTTGCATCACAAGGTTAGGTTACCTACCCAGCTATACCCGCACTTATTACTTGAGCTCATTTCATAGGAAAACTCGATTTTAAATTCGGCGTTCCAACAATAAATTTCCATATCCATGGACAAACTTTTAAAAATATAAGCTAAAAATTTAAATGAACAACATCAGGGCGAAATATTTTATGAGTGAAAGCAGGAGCTATGCTTTAAGCATGTCACCAGTCACAAGTCATTCATACTAATAAGCAGAAAATAATCCCAGTATTAGCAATAGATTATACACTAATGAAATCTAGCATTTCCACAAAACCAAAGCGTAAAACCACTTGACCAGACCACGAGTATAATATCACTTGTTAGCATAAGTGAAAGCAAACGTGAAATCCCGTGACAAACGTTCCCCCGGAACCCAGCCAGAGCATTTCTATAGCTTGGCAGAGGAAATAATGCCTGGATGATGGATGATAAATACAAGAATAGAAAGCTTGTATCTAATTTACATCATATTATATTGACTTTGAAAATACATTTTTTCTAAAGCTTGGCAGAGGAAATAATGCCTGGATGATGGATGATAAATACAAGAATAGAAAGCTTGTATCTAATTTACATCATATTATATTGACTTTGAAAATACATTTTCGACCTCGTCGACGTCGTGCGGCAGGAAGAGGTAGCCCTCTCCCAATCCATTGTACTTTGACTTCACCAGAGAATCTTCTATGCAAATAATATGCTCTCATGGACATATTGAAATTCAGAGAATGAATGCCAAGGCGCCTCGTCACCATGGGCGGTTCCGCTCAGGGTTCAATGTTCAATTTTATTTTGCCGAGCTTGGACGTTGTGTACTCCGAAATGCATGTCTATAGAATTTCGTAGAATAAAAATATTTCTTTATAAAGAAAATGGACTTTGACGGGAAATTGAAACGGTCATGGCGATGCTGAAGGAAGTGAAAGCAGAGAGACAGGAATAAACTTTCTCATTTTTCATAAATTTTGATGATATGACCTGGCGAGGCGTAAAATTTCGCAATTTCTTCATCTCTTAAATTTTTTTAAATCAACGCATACGACAATAAGTTGCGGAATGTGTCAAGCAATCAAGTTCTCATTTTGTATAGCTCCCTACTGTAAAAAGAACTGAAATGACAAAATCAAAAAGTTTAAATGTAATAATAAAACGCCATTACTTTTCTAGACTGCAGAACGACGAGCCGTTGAAGTTTAAGTCCATAAAAACTTTTTATTCTTCTCTCCGCACTTGTGTCAATAGGGTCATTCATTCAGGTTCCTAGTAGCATTTCTTATATTTTATTTCTTCGCATTGTCTTCGCCCTGAAAAAAGTTGACAGACGGAATGGAACATCAAAGTTTTTCAATAGCAGGACTACTACGAACTTACTGTGTGCAAGAATCGTCTATAGTTCGTGCCATGCTGGTGTTTCTAACAACAAAACTACTTGGTTTCAAGAGCATAAGTTTATACCAGTGACATACTGCGACGGAACGAGTCTTGCAATCAATCATATATATAAAGCTTTGTTAGAGATTTGTCAAGAAAAATATGCGATATTTCAAAAAATTCAGATGTTTGGTGAAAGCTGGAGAAAGTATTTTCTATTTACATTGCATAACCCAAGCCCCCAACAACAGCTAACTCTGAATAAAACATGAAAATAGAGGACATTAGGCTAGTTATAAGTCATGCCATATATCAGACATTACTACGTACGTGCACAGAACTGACGCCAGAACCATTTACCGTTTACAGTGCAGATCTGAATCTGAATGACTATGCCTCAAAACGAGAGAAAAAAATATTTGGGATGAGCTCAATTCCGGATTTACATTTCTCACTTTCCCACAGTTCACTTTCACCAGGGGAAAGTTGTGTATATTTTGGAGGCGTAAAGCTATTGCCAAGTCAGTCTGTGTGCCTCGCCATGCCAGTAAACTTTAAATCTGAGCCTTGGTAAAAGCATAGAGGCGAGAGTCATGCTCATGTTTCAGGCCTGCTGTTGTCCTTGTCAATTATTTATGCTTCTCTGAGTTCTGCACGTGCTTCAGGCTGCCCTGGCACGAACTGGGTGTTAGGTGGCCATTCCGCTGGACCGAGCTCAGAGATCANAGGCTGCCCTGGCACGAACTGGGTGTTAGGTGGCCATTCCGCTGGACCGAGCTCAGAGATCACTTTGAATCCCACTTGACAGAGACACAGAGCTGGTGTTTGCTCACTTTGACTCAATCCAGAAAATGCTTCGTACAAATTCCGAGATTCTCTCTAATAAATTGAATCTGACTTCTGGCAGATCGGGTATCTGTTTCTCTGTTGATTTCGACTACATGACACGAAGGTTGTCAAGTTGTCAATTGTCAACAGCAGACTATGGTCACGCAGTATTTACATCATGTATAACGGAGAGTGGAGTGCCTACAGATTTGCTCGAAGTGTAACTAAATAAGCTAGGATTAACCCGATGACCTTTGACTTGTTCTTAATTTCAGAGGGGAAAGTTGAAGTGCGTATAATAAAATTATCTGCGAATTGAATTACCGCATGATTTCTAAAACCTCCCCGTACATAATCTAAACAGATTAAAAATTCCACATTTAAATCATAAACCCACAATTTTATTCACCGGAATTAAAGCGTCCAATATTGCAATTCAACAGTATTACCGGAAATTTCATTTCATTACTAATTTAGATTCACCGAAATTACCAATAAAATATAACGAAAATTACAATGATGAACTTGCGTTTATAAATAACTGAGGCTAATTATAGCTATTGTGCATTATGGCAACCTACAAATTTTGACCCCTGAGATGCACTACACAAATTCATTTTAAAATTATCAGACGACTTGTAAACGAAAAAATGTCCGCTGTGGTAAATTCGAAACCTAACTTACGATCAGGTTATCAATGCAGTATTAAATACACCATTTTTTTTTTGCAAATACATACAAGGAATGTCGAAGTTCTACGGCAATGGACATTGAAGCATAGTAATCTAGCACTGAGCCCCGAATTGTGGACCCCTGAAATGAGTCCAATCCCAAAAACCAGCTTGAGTGCTTAGTCAATGAAAGGATGAAGAAAAAAAACGCAACATCTTTATATTGACTCAAGCGGAGGCTCTTCACTGGCAAAAGTCTTACGAGTTGGTATTTTCGTATTTTCTTCTGGTTTTGGCTCGAATCTCGGAATTTCATTCAACTCCCCACCACATTTTGTTTATCTTTATCCTCTTTCCCTCTTCTCCAGCAGCCCTGATGACGACTTTCTTCCACTAAATTGTTTTCTACTCATGCCCAAATTGAGTGAAAGTCTAAATGTACCCATTTACACCCATTTCTATTCCAGCTTTTCTCTAAAAATAAAACTTCACACACCCAAACGATTGGCTTAGACTCTTTGACGACCGAGATATCTATTAGATTACTGCAGGAGCATTTTCGAACATTTTCACGTTGTGGAACTTTGAGACGATAGACCTTGTTTTTTTTTGGCAAAGGATGAACGGAGAAAGTCTTTGGAATCCTGTCCCATGTACGACAAGGAAGAGTTGTACGTACGCTGTACAATAACAGTCAACGAGTCGACGCGGGCTAGAAATTCTGCTTTCTCCCAAGAACTTTCTTCCAAAAATACGTGGCTGCCCAGCTCTTGCGACTAGTCGTCTGCCAGACCTTTCAGTCGGAGCACTTAACCCTTCAGCGTTTTTACAGCAAATTGAATCTGGGAACATTTATTAGAGTCAACATGACTTTGGGTTCCAGTACATTTCACGGGGCTAATTTTAGTCTACCCCAGCAGCCCTCCCTGCTCATTGTGAAGGTGGATGTGGACGTGGAAACTTTTCTCTGCACCCTCTGCCTTCCCCATAAATAACCCGCTTATGTCTCTAATATGACGGGACTAGGCGAGAGTTTTCAAAAGTGCAAATCATTCAACGTAGGGTGAAAGTGCATAATTAAGGAGCGAAGGGTCCCTGAAACTTTGTTCGCCTCGAGTGAAAGGTGAAATTTACGAGCGTGTCAGGTGCATGGAACCTAATTTCGGCGTTATAACATGGGTTTACTCGTTTAGGTGTTTGGTGCAGCCTGTGCGGAATGTTATTGGGTTATTGTAAAATAGGGGAAAATTAGTGCTAGCAATACGGTGCTCAAATCTTGGAATAATCAAGCAGTGAAATCTGAATTCAATGCAGATAGATGTTAACTGTTTAAAACAATTGCACAGAATGAGTTGAAACTGCTCGAGAAATCTTTAAAACAATAGCACAAAATGAGTTTGGAAGATCAACAAGATTTCTGGATGGCAATTTGTCCCATGGAATTATCGAATCTTTAGACAGTAGAGCAGAATGACTTTGGAAGGTTTTCCCCAGACAATGCCTGAAGTTTTTGTATAGCCCGAAGCATCTCTTCGCATTGTCTGTTCGTCCCGTGTCAGTGACACATGGTGTTCGAACCAATGTCCTCTTTGTCGGCAATAAACATTTCTTTTTTGGGACAGAGGAGTCTTGGCAGCGTTGGAAATTGGTTGCAGTTGGAAGACGGAATGGGAGTGAAAGTTGGAGTGAAAGCGGCTGGGTTCTTGGCTCTTCAATTGCCCTACCTTTTCCTTATTTCTACTTTATGGCACTCAGCAGTCGTTGTGGGGCGGCCGGGAAAAGTTTTCAACTTCTGAGCCCCCACACCGCTTCCCGCACGACTCGCCGATTACCATCATGGCCATGTACTACTATGCCAGGAAACTACAGAAGGCCCGGAAACCTAAGGTATAAATTAAAATACGCCTTTTAGAGTCCAAATCTCAAATCAGAAAGCATTTTTTACTATTATGCACTCCCTACCTTTGTAAAGCTTGATTTATGAGTATATTAGGCTAAGTATTTACCCACGCCCACTCTCACCTCTTTATAGGGAGAAAGGCACGGGTATTTTCTTATCTGGAACTGCTATCCAAATTGCTTTATTGTAGTAATGGGCGAGGTCTTGGCTTATAGATATAGTAATGCTTACCGCTGGTTTTCGAGTTTACGTTTAAAAATTTTCTTAATAAATATTCGGTAAGCCGCCGTGAAAATTTATCGAAAACTTAAATATAATTTAACAGATTAAATAGAAATTCAGGTAGAAAAGTTCTTCGTGATTGGCGAATGCGAATCGACATCTTGTATTTATTCAAATCAAGAAATTAAGATGATTAATTTTACTCGTAATTCATTCCGAAAATCCGAAGATTCCAAATACTCAACCCCACAACTTTTTTCCGGGTCAAACAAGCTTTACCCAAGAGAAAGTTGACACTGCTATTAGACAGTAGGATGGGCAGAGTTTTTGGGAATCTACTTGAGATTTACTCTTTATGGAGAGTTTTGACACTCGGAGGAGAAAATGTCCACATAAACGCTTTTACTGCCAAGTCAACATCTGCTTTACGACTATTACTCTCCACACGCTCTTCCGCTGGCGAACCATAGATCTGCTCTTGTCGAGCTCAAAGCATTATATTAGTACTATTAGCCATTATCATGAGGAGGAGATGAGATCCTGTATGTACTACTTGAGCTCAGGTCCAGCAAAGAAGCTCAAAGCGTAGTAGGGTCTCTGTCCTGCACTGTGGTGCCAGAGGCTGGACAGTCCCCTTCTTCATCTCTACCCACATTTCTCAGCTATAATTCATATACAATTTGACCCTGAGTCATGGAAAGCTCCGTTTCTTTCTCCTCTCGGATTATGCTAACGGCTACTTGAGATTTTTATGGGATCGGACCAAAAAACAGAAATATCAACAATGATTCATGACCAGAAACGAGGATAACAACCAACAACCGGAAGCTATCTCTCCAGTCTGAGTAGGAGTCTTTCCTCCATAAAAAGCCTACGATTTGCTTTCTCTTTTAACATTCCGGAGCCCTGCAGCGTCGCCGTTTGGATTTAAATACAGAATATTGTGTAAAATGTCGGTTTAATTCAAATTTTCATCTAGGTTAGTCGACAGCGTCTAACACGTTACTGTGCGGACTGCCAGGAGTACAAGGCCATCTGCATTAAATTAATTGACAAATAATTAATCTTACAGCTAATATAAATTCTCAATGTCGTTTTACAATACTTTCTCCTAGCTATATGCATTTAATAACGACGTAAAACCTGACTATCTACCTCACTAGATATTTAAAAATTTCTCAATAAATGCTAAAATATTCGTCCTTTTGGAGAAAGCGGTGAAAATTATGTTAACCCTTCATGTACAGATTTACACAGCTCCAAAACCGCATCTCAAAATTCTAGACATCATCCTTTTGCAAAACACCCGAGTCATTATCTACTAGCCCTAGAGCCCAAACGACGACCAGAATGACGGTAATGGGATGCATAACGAAAACAAAGCTCCGGAGAATCCGTTTAAATCTTTTTTTCCTGGCGAAGAAACTACCTTGCATCCCTCAAGACACACATTTTGATCCCTTGCAAACAGCATGTGTGTAAGTGTGTGGAGAAAGCTGGCTGAAAGTCGCTCTTGGTGAAACCATTTCATGTGTTCCCTACTTGGCATGTTTCCTTTTTCCCATTTAACGTCATACGCGTAATATACGTGAGTCCCAGTTCTCTCTCTGCCCTCAAACCCATGCATAACAATCTTATGAATATTTCGTCTTCTTTCACAGTCTCCTTTCTCCCAAACGTATTTTCGTAGTTTAGGTTTAACTCTACGCATTCAGCATGCAACCTTCTTTCTTTTTTTTCTGTAGAAAGACCTAATGCTACAGATACAATGAAACACGGCACAGACTTTCTCTCTCGTTTTCAGGCTCTCGTTCCGCCGCCGTCACTGTTTTTATTCACTTTAACCCAAACTAACGTTTTCATTTTACGTTTTTCCGTGGAGACAGGAATCGGGTGACGCGACAATTCCCTGAGGTGTTGGTGGCGATCAAAATATCATACTAGTGATGAAAAGTATGAACGAATTTTAAAAATTCGAAGGTAGCAAACGCACTGGTTGGATTTAATTGGTTTTTCGGATTAGGTAGATTTTTTAGGCCGATGAGACTAGATTCTAATTACCTGATGATTCTTGAAACCTGGCTGGGTTAAATTTACAATTTGCGAGCTTGTAAAAAAAATATAGAATAATAATGTGGAATTATGAGCCAGTTTTACTTTGAGACGCCATTCGAAAAATCGCCTGAATGGAATTTGAGTATAATTAATTAGGAAACTGAGTTCACTTCTCAAAGTCAGTCCTGAAAAGCTATCAAATTACCTACTTGTAGAATCTAACATTGCGTTTTTACCTCAATTTCCTGTACGAAGCTGTCCGCTCCGAATTTTCCTGGTACCTTATTTTCGTAGAAAGTTGTATTCATTTGAAGGAGACAGGCTGGATGGCTGGAGGATGACAAGGGCGTGAAGTATTACTGGGAGTGCAAATGAGAATTTTCTAAACTGAGCTCAGTGAACCCTAAACCTCTTGGTTTGCTCGGAGAAAGTAGAAAATAGAATGACACGGGAATCTGAAGGCCTTATGCATAAACATAGACCAAAGGCCCCTCTTCTTTCTCTCATTTGCCTGAACAACTATAGGTTTTTTTTTATACTTTGATGAGTCGAGAGTTCACGCGTAATTTAACTCGCTTCTTCTCCATGGAGTCTCCGCTTTTCGGTTTCCTAGTTCGTACAATAAAATACGGAGGAATTATGCAATGCTTGAAATACTGCTCAGTCCTAAAATAAA
>VNWX01001803.1:0-13985 GCA_009869905.1 Ceratophysella communis | reverse complement strand
GGCGTAAGGGCTTTCCGTGCAGGAATAATTTGGGGTTGGCTGGAAACGAGACTATATAGGCAGGTCATAATAGTGTGCTAACGCCTGGCTGGTCTCCTAAAAATCCAATCTAACTCTAATCAAGATTGCAGTCAAATGGCACATGATCATTTAATGTGCGGACAATTACGTGTAAAAACTATTAAGGCATTATATGACTAGTATAAAATTATCAATAATGCTATGGATTCTTGCATTGCATACCGGTTCTGGGTAGCAAGCAGACTTGGAATCGCAAAAACATTTTGCTTGTACAATCGAGTCCAAAATGTTAAATTAGCATAGCATGGGCACTAGATCAGAAATTTATAAATAACAAAAAAAGAAAAAAAATACTTTTAAACACAGATATTTAAACACATTCATCTACGACCAGAATCAGGATATTCGTTGCGCAACCTATCGGCACCCGTGGAAAGACTTTTTAGGTCTACGTTGAGAAGGAATTTTAAGGTTAGCCTAAATCAGGGTATAAGAAGGTGCCTGAAATGAAACAACCTAAATAAGAAATAGCGAGCAATAGAATATAGGTTTCTAAACATGAAGCGTCATTTTCGATTGCATGGTATTTAGTTACACGATAGTAAATAAGTGGTTTATTTCAACTAAAATTTAGACAGATAATGCCAACAATTTTGAAAATTAGAAGAACTACTTGGAAAGCCGTTGAGGTGTGCTGCAGATCTAGGGATTGTGCAAGATCAATCTGTTTTGAAAACTGAAACACCGCCTAAAACAATAAGCTTGGGGTAACGAAGAATGGCGTATTTAATTAGGAAATTACTGGTTTACTAATAAGGCTGAAAAGAGAGGTTTGTAATATGAAGTCATTAAAAGTTTTCCTCCAACTGGAACTACAATGAAAGTTGGAGTCTGTTTACTCTAATTTTAATGGAAGTGAGAAGAAGGCATTAACTTGAACAAAGCACATAAAATGATGCCGAGCAAAAGTTGGGCTTTTCTTGCTCTTTCCTTCCACATTTCATTTGATTCAAGCCGACGAGGATTTGGTTCCATCTTGAGCTCTGCTCTCCACTTGAAGAAGTCAAGTGAGCCTCGTGTTTCTTCATTCTTTTTCTTATTGAGATAAAAAGTGGCTGACATAACTACGGGCTTTTGTCTTCTCTCCCCTCCTTCTTCGCCTTTGAAGAATGCATTAATATTCAGTTTCTATGCTCCTCTGTCTTCCTTACGCCATGCAAGCAACCACCAGACAATCTTGGCAGAGACTTCTTTTTTCTTCCTTCCTTTTGTTGTATCTGTATGCAGTGAGGAAGGATTCGAGACTCGAAAAGTAATTATATAGTTTAAGTGATAATGAAATAGAGCTATGTTAAATGGTCTACCACGTAAAACCGTTTACAGATACAACGACTTTGTGTGACAAGAAAAGATACATGCGTTTTTCCTCCTTATTTCTACAGTTAAGGCTCCATACAGAATAGAATGAAAAATCTCATAAACCACATTTTGCTTTACGACTACGACTTTGCGAACAGGCGGGCATAGCTTGGGAAAAGGACTGGAATTCTATTTTTACTCTACCCCTGCTTGCCCTGACTGAACTGAAAGGCCCAAAAGCAAAGAGAAGAGTCGAAATCATTTTTATCTGGAGAAGAAACAGGAGAGAGAACAACTTCTTTACTTTTCCACTCGATTTTCACGAGCATTTTCTCCTCAACCTTTTTTTCCGCAGACAGAGCACAAAAAGATGAGGGGAAAGTGCTTTCAGGCTAAACTTGTCAAAAACATATACACACATGAGTTTAGTAGCTCCATAATAATAATAGAGCTTTTTTCCAAGGAATACGCAAAGAAAGAGTTTAACTTTTCTAGAATCAGTTCAGCTTTCATGTCTTTAAATGTCAATCCTTTCCTTCGATTCCTTCATCTTTTTTCAGGATTGATGGAATGAGGCTCAAAATGCAGAGTTTCCAATATTGTAGAAGCCCCAAATTCCAATCCAGCAGAATTAATCGATAAGGCGTTTAGTACAGCCTTTAACCTTTCCATTATATGAAAGAATGGCGACTACGAGCGACTTATTCTAAAATAATAAAAACTATCTAATAAATCAAATAATTTAGCGTAGGTATTTGAGACTATATCCGTTCTCAGCCCAGTGCAAATACAAACGATGGAAAAGCTATTTGACATATGAGATGCGTTTGCTCATCCGAAATGCTTTAAAAATGACCATTTTAAGTTCTGGGATGCATTTAAACAAAAATCCATTTACACATTAAAATAGATGCATTTTTATATAAATAATTCACTTATGAAGTCTATGTCGGCAGTGGGATGAAAGTATTTGACCATAGCAATAGCAGTATACTGTACATTAAGACTAACTCAAAATTCCTCTATCTAATAAATCAAATAATTTAGCGTAGGTATTTGAGACTATATCCGTTCTCAGCCCAGTGCAAATACAAACGATGGAAAAGCTATTTGATATGTGAGATGCGTCTTCTCATCCGGCTTTAATCCTTTAAAATGCTTTAAAAATGACTATTTCCAGTTCTGGGATGCATTTCAACAAAAATCCGTGTACACATTAAAATAGATGCATTTTTATATAAACAATTCACTTATGAAGTCTATGTCGGCAGTGGGATAGAAAATGTTTGACTATAGCAGTATACTGTACACTATCTATAAGACTCAAACTCAAAATTCCGGATTCATTGGCCTATGCTCTCAAAGAAGAGGTAGTTTTTGCAAGGAAAAGAAAGGCGATCATAAAGCCTGTAGCCATGTGGCAAATCTGAGTGTGAGATTGGTGTATGGTAGCTTGAACAGTAGTGCCTGGCTGCTTGCTCTTAGAGCCCTCTGGGGTTCAGGTTACTATGGTAGGCAATATTTTATTCAGAGGTCTGAGTCTCGGCACTTTCTCTCCATGAACAGAGTAAACGTAGCAGCATCAGGGCAAGTGGAAAGAGAAAGTGTACATGAAGGGGAGGACTGAGCTGTCTGGATGCAAAAAAAAAGCCTCGCTTTCTTTGTTTTGGAAAGATTGAGGTTTTAATGCCTAGAAGGAATTACAAGTTTCTTATCCGACGAGGGCTGGCGGAAGAAGTTGAGCTAATCCAATAAAACCTTCCTGAGAAAAGTCGTTGTAGGTGAGTGAATAGCATTTCCTGGCTCTCAGTAGTGGGTAATAGGCAAAAGCGGATGTATTTTGATTTCCACTTGCCAAGAAGCCTTCTTGGTGGCGAGAAGAAAAGGAGACGGCGTCTCATCGTAATGACACACTGTTGTGCTGGGGAAATGTCAAGCGGGAGCGTGGATTATGAAAGAAGTTCTCCCAAGACCCTTTCCCAGCACCCGGCACCTCCTGTACGCCTCTCTAACCTTTTTACGTCCCCAGTCATTTGCACACATGATTGAAATTCAGAAGAAGGATTCCCATTTCTCACTCCTGTACTTCGCTCCCGATCCCCATTTCCAAGGAGTCTCATCTCAAACGACAAAGACAAGGCAGCGAACTGGAACAGACTTTTCATACCTAAACCCATCTCATATGATTTTATGCACATGAAAGACTTGATGCTGGTTCCATATAAGCTCTCACACGCTTAGCTTGAGCATCAGCTATAAAGTCTCGTCTTCACTTAGTTCCAAGATTGGGTCTATCAGAACGTATGCGAAAATTTAACGCTGATGCTTGTATTTTGGCTCATTGGTATCATCAGGTAGGTCCCGATTCTGTTAGGCACTGTTTATCTAAAAATTTTCTAAGTATTACGTAAAGCTGTTGAAAAAATGTAACAATTTTGTTCTGGTATGAGTGAAGCTGAAGTGTACTGTGTTTGGCGTCGGTTTCGCAGGAAATCCCCATAAATTATCGCCTTCCACAACTTCGCGACGCCCGACATAAAATGAGCCCGGATCGGCCTTGGCTGAAGAGCACCGTATGTTCATGTTTAGTCGTTTTCCTCATGGAGCTTTTGAAAAGCGAGAAGAGAAAGCGGAGAAAGAAAATGAGATGAAGTTTGCAAGTTTGGATTCCTTCAATCTCCCTCCGTTTGGCGTTTTATCAACCGAGAGAGCTGACAAAGAAAGGGCTCTCAAAGGAAGACTAACTACATCCCGCCGAGATCAATAAGTGGACGTGGAAGGAAGGGACAAGCGGAATGGAGACGGGAAACCCAAGTAACGTGCGGAGAGAGCTCAAACCCGAACTTAACCGACACGCGGAAAATAGAGCAGAAGTCGCCTCTTCAATTCAAGGTAGTGGTGGTGGTGGTGGGAGCACAATAGAATAGCAGCCGGTCTGGAATAATATAGTACAATACAGCTTATGCATTGCCATCAAAAGCCGTGGCTTCCGTTCTATATTGTGGCCCTCGGTACCAGTAAATATTACTAGTATACTAGTATAATATTACTACTATTACTAGGATAGGAACTAGGCTTTACCAAATAAAAAAATATTACTAAGAATTGGAGCTTTCTCCGGTGCTATAAGGTTCTGTCATTTACTCGCATGAGAATTGAAATGAGGTATACAAAGCAGGGGTCTGGAGTGATTTGATTCGAAGCAGCCCAGTATATATAGACCATGCATTCTGCAAGTGACCCAAGACCGAGACCTAAAGTAAGTCGAGGTATACATGAGAGCGAGACACGACAGAGAACGAAATGGCCCAGAGAACCACGCACGTCGAATAATTTCCACGAAATGAACCAACCTCTTTCCATTTCATTGATTGCCTCTAAAGACTCGTCTTCCCTCTTGCTCACTCTTCCCGTGAGTAATAATGTACGCTGTGTCCATCCATTCTTTTTTATATCTCCTAGCCTCAACTTTATAGCTTAGAACTAATTCTCAAAGTAACAACAAAGAATCTAATCTCTTACTGCAAACACAAGGATTTTTCCTTTGAAAACAGATGTGTGTGTACTGTACATGTATATTATTAAGGGAGGAAGAGCAGTTGAGCTCCTCGAGCATGGAAAAAATGAGCTCTAATTTGACATGGATAATGACCGCTTGGATGTTCCTATTTCATAAGGAATGCTTTCTTTCGCTCTCTTTCCATGATAGGATTCAGAAACACTATAATTACGAGTCTGAATATTATTTCCATTCCAATCGGCATTCACGAGGTTTCTTCTGACATTAATGTAGTGCGGATAGCTTCTCTCCTTAGTCGCACGTTCCAGGCGGAGTAGAAAAAGGAGAGTGATTTATTAATTCGCCTATGATTCGCCTACATGCAACACATATGTAGAACCGACGACCCAGGCATTATTTATGCCTTTTGCACGCAAACTTCAAGACCCTGGACCCAAGCCGCAGTGTATGTACATAGTGCTGGAACTGGAACTCGGATCAAAACAGTTTTAGCATGAGTTTGTTAGCAAATGCATGCAGCTCCAGATCCGCTTTTAACTCGCCTTGTTAATAGATATTACATCTCGTGTTAAGATGTAGGAATTCAATGTCTTTGGGGCTTTCCTGCCAAGCTCAATTTCATGATCGTCTCAATGGTAGTTAGGATTTAGATAGGATTAAGTACAGTTTGAATTAGTGCTGGAGAAGTACAAAGGTTCAAGTAAACGAAGAACAATGCCGATCCATTGAAGAATATGTTTGGAGATATGTAGAAGTCGAAATATGAAAAATAAGGAGAAGCATGTAATTTCCAAAAATTTGAAATCTAGAAGTAAGAAAATGAAACATAGGGACTTAGAGCACGAATTCTGAGCTAATGAATAATGGACAGTGACAGACAAAAGACAAAGCTTCATGCAATGCAATTATTAAGCTAAGTAGTCTATGCGAGTTTTGAACGAAACAATTGTTTACTTCAGGTGACTGCGTTAAAATCCTGAATGACTGAATAAGTAAGAAAACGTCATTCTCTCGAGCTTTCTCAACTCAAGTCCAATCTGATGTTCTTTTCTCCAACCCAATTCCTTTCCCTGAAGTAAAAGCTGCTTTCATTTACTCACTCTACCCGCTTCTTCCCTCCCCGAGCACCACAAAGCGCAACCCCTACCGACTGTCGTCAGATCCAAACTGCGGTTCCATCTGATGGTATTTATTTAAACTGTTTTTCATTCCAAGATGTAGGTTACGTGTTACGTGTTTCACATTTCACATCGAATTCTGCCTCGATAAATATGTATCTGTAATAAACTTGTACATGTATTATTTAATAAAGTATCAATTGCAATGATAAGTATGTGCGTGCCAACAATTTCTACCGATTTCTAATAAAGACATTGAAGTTAACTGCCCGTTAATTTTGAATTTACAGTTTATCCATTTACGAGGATATTAATTGTAGGCTTGCCTCAAACAGTACCTTCAAATTGACTGCTGCATTTGGAGTTGCAATTTTTATAAATGCTCATTCCAGTTCAATATACTGTAGTGCTCTATTTAATATTTTTAATTTTTATACGTAACTAGATGTTCTACATCATAAATATATGCTACTGCATATCATAATATTCGTAAGCAGTGGGCAACACAGACTTGGCAATTGTGCCTTGTGTCATACACAAAATTTCATTTACGCCATAATTTTCTACTCAAAAGCGTCTATCAATTTGATGCAAACAGATTTCCATTCAGAATTTCGATTAAAACTGATGAAAGTTGTTGTATCTTGCTTAGGACTCAACCTCGGATAATTATTTAGGCCATCATGTAGGGCAATAGCAAAGGCATCTATGTAATGTAAGGTTGGATTGGAAATTGGAATGGAATGCGCCGACAAAGAATCTCATCTCGTCTCATACATTTCCTAAAGCAGGAGCAGCAGACGACGCCGAGTCACATGGCTTCTCTCCATCAGCACAGTTTGAAATCCAGAGTTGTCAATTCCAAATCACAATTGTTTAGTTTGTTGGTGCGGGTAAATAAAAATAATGGAGATCATTTCATCGTAGTTATCCATCAGCTGTTTTCTGTTTTGATACTTTGTTGGGAGACTACCGGGTAAGAAAGAGCAGAGGTCACGCATATCTGATCTTTAGACTTACACCGCACACAGCTGCAACACGGTAGAAGGAGGGACTTGGCTTCGCTGTATATAATATGAAAATTGTTTAATTTTTTGAATCTGAATTTAGAGTTACAGAAATAATGAGAACGACCAAATGCACAACTAAATAACTTCATGGAAACTAAACTGGGTTTGACTCGTATACTTTTGTGTTGATTACAGCCCGTCGTCTGCCGTCGAGTAATCATGTATCTGATGAGGTTACTCGTGCCCGTGTCGTTTGGTGGGAATGTCGCTTTAAATTCTAAATTCTTGACAAGGATTCCTAGAAACGGGTTCGTTAGTAATAGATTGTTCTGCAGCCACCAGCGATGCAGCAGAATAGAGGCTCGGTGTCCTATTTCTAAACGGATATCCCACCAACTCACATTCTTTAGAATATTTCATACTGGTAGGCCAATTCGAAATGCAACACAAAGTATTAAGTCAGGTCAAAAGTTGAAGTTGAAGAGTTCCGCAAGAATGGAATTCCAAAGGCTTCTTGGAATAGCAAAAACAGAAAAATGGACTCTAACAGGTACGCTTTATTTAATTAAATCGTAGAGAATGATGGGTTGAATCTGTCGAGTAACAATCGCGGTTATTCATCCACCAGGTGCAATCTTCTTACTGCTCATTTCTAGTGGAGTGACAATGACGATACCTTTTTGCCTGGGAAAGGTTATTGACATTATTTATACGGGAGACAAGGAAAATACCAAGAAAAATCTGAATACGGTGTGCTTAGCGCTACTTGGAATTTTCATTATTGGTGGCATTTGCAACTTCGGAAGGGTTTACTTGATGCGGGTATCTGGTAAGCAAATAACAAGTCCAGCGATTTCAAGATTCGGCATTTACCTACTATCAAGTATTAGTAGAACGGAGCAGAATAGCAGATTTTACCATTTACTTGTGGTTTTCTGTCCTTCCAGGTCAAAGAATTACAAACAAACTGCGAACCACTGTCTTCTCAGCTATTATGAAGCAGGAAATTGCATTTTTTGATAAAAACAAAACCGGTGAATTAATCAATCGTCTATCTTCAGACACAACTCTAGTCAGTCAATCCGTGACAATGAATATTTCCGATGGAATTCGGTCCACTTTTATGGTTGCGTCTGGAGTTTCAATGATGGTGAGTCTCTGCAGCGGTTTTGATTTCATTTTCATTAATTGTTTCGATGGTAAATATCTTAACCCATCGGGTCATTTAATATTCAGTTTTATGTATCGCCCCAACTCGCCGTTGTGGGTTTGAGCATCGTTCCACCTGTAGCTGCAATGGCAGTCGTCTATGGCCGATACGTCCGTCGAATAACGAAGCAAGTTCAGGATTCGTTGGCGGGAGCGACACAAGTTGCCGAGGAAAGGATCTCCAATATTAGAACAGTTAGAGCTTTCAGTCAAGAAGGATTTGAAAACAAAAGATATCAGGACCAAATTGCCACTGTTCTCAGTCTAGCACGGAAAGAAGCAATGGCTCAAGCCATATTTTTCGGAATGGTTAGTTCTTGTATTACGCTAATGATTTGTACTTTATTCCGAATACTTTTATTTTTGATTCTCAGACAGGTTCGAACTCAAACTAATGTTTTACTTGTGTTTGTGTTTCAGACAGGGATTAGTGGGAACTTCATCATACTTTCCGTCCTTTACTATGGCGGATCAATGGTTACAGACGCTACCATTACGGTTGGCAATCTTTCTGCGTTCTTGCTTTATGCTGCATATGTAGGGGTGTCAATTGGTGGACTTAGCTCATTCTATTCAGAAATGATGAAGGGACTTGGTGCATCCACAAGGCTTTGGGAACTCATTGATAGACAGCCGTTGATTCCTTTGAAAGGTAGGAATTTCGTATTATGGAATGACTTTATAAATTATGTAGAATTTAAAAACCCTATTAAAGTCAGTTGAGCTCCCCGTTGTTGCACTTTTATGCACTTTTATTATGAATAATATAATGTAGGTACCTATTATGAATTGTGAGTTTCATTAGAATAAGGAAATAAGCTGCGCTTCGGTTTGAGTAGTCGGTCATATTACTCCTCATCGGCTGGTTATACAATATACAAAATACTGAACAATACGAAATGTTTCAAATTGGTTTTATTCCAGGCGGTATAATTCCAACTCAAGATGTTAAGGGTCACATTCAACTCCTTCGTACATCATTTGCCTATCCAGAACGACCAGATGCTTTAATTTTTAAAGACGTAGATCTAGACATTCCAAGTGGATCTACGCTGGCAATATGCGGAGGTTCTGGTACTGGGAAATCCACACTAGCATCACTTCTCCTTCGTTACTATGACCCTACGTCAGGCTCCATTAATCTTGATGGGAGAAATATTGCTCTCTTGGATCCCCACTGGTTGCGACAACAAATTGGCACTGTGAGCCAGGAACCAAGTTTGTTCTCATCCACAATTCGAGATAATATTTTGTATGGTGCTGTTCATCCCGACGAGATTACTGAAAAAAGACTCCATGAAGTCGCCAGAGAGGCCAATGCCTATGATTTCATCGAGAGCTTTCCGCAACAGTTCGATACCATGGTTGGAGAAAGAGGGATTATGCTATCAGGTAAATTCTAATTTCTAATGGTGGTGTATTTCAGCTGACTTGTATTTTATAGCAGTTTGTATTCTTTCATTACATTTTATTTCACTCATTTCATTTCAGGTGGTCAAAAACAACGAATTGCGATCGCTCGAGCATTAATTAAGGTGAGTAACCCGTAGCTCCTTTCAGAAATTCAGCAAGCATTTGAGCACTAGCTATTTATCTTAAACCTTTAATTCTATTCTATTTAGAATCCTGCGTGCTTAATATTTGACGAAGCGACGAGGTAAGGAAGCTGTGTTTATTCATAGGTATTCTTACCATTTGTGTCATACATCTTCTAACATTGCCCCTTTGATTGTAGCGCATTAGATGCCGAGAGTGAATACCTAGTTCAAGAAGCTTTGGAACGAGTAGCTAAAAACCGAACCGTTATTACGATTGCTCACAGATTATCCACAATTATGAATGCAGGTTTGTTTTCAACAACATGACATAAAGTAATGTTATCTGTGGCGAAATTGAGTAAAGTAAATCAATATCGTGAAATATTGGAATTGTGGCTCTAACTAAGTTTTCATTTGTACGAACTATAGACAAAATTGCCGTGCTAAGTGATGGTCAGTTCTCCGAAGTTGGAACGTATGACCAGCTAATGTGCCTTGAAAATGGGATTTTCCGGAAATTAGTAGAGAAACAAACTATTCAACAGTAAATCCAGACGTAGCAGCAGTCATGATTATATTTTAGTATTCTAATGTGCAATATAATTTTACTCAGGGTGTTCAGTGCTCAAAACCAGTGCTATTTATATTCCGAAATAAAAACTTTACAGTAAATTACTCGCCCATGACACACGCTTTGTTCAAGTATCTTGGAATCTACCAAATCTCTGAAACTACATGAACGCTTTAATTTTCTAAATGACCGCTAGTTTTCCAGAGCGCTGTAATTCTTCTTAAAATCTATGTATGTAACCCAAATTACAGAAACTGAAATAATTCTGCGTTAAAAGAGCTTATCTTACTTAGCTAAATGAAATTGGCAACGAATTAGTACACATATTTACATAGAAATACAGTGCCTGTAAAATCTGAATTAACCGTTTTCACCAATAAGTCTTCATGACCTCTTCAGGTTTCTAGCTTCACTACAGGCCTGTATTCAAGCATATCGTCGTGGCAACGGAAGCAAAACATTCCGTATCACGATTGTGTACTCAATAACAAAAAGTCAAACTTTTCTAAGAGGTCTGAAACTAAAGTATGAACACACGTGTGAAGAAAAACTAAAAACGACTGGTTTTTCTACCGAGATCTGATTCGAGTCAGTACTATTGGAACATCCAAATTTTCACGAAGCGATCGGTACGTTTTAGAANATTGGAACATCCAAATTTTCACGAAGCGATCGGTACGTTTTAGAACCATAGACACTTATCTGGGGATCGTAAAGTCTATTAATTCTTGATTCATTTTTCTGTCTGGCCTTAGCGGTTACACAAGACAAGTAATCATGACGGATAACGCAGCCGCCGGTGGTACCGGTGAGAAATCGAAGGCAGAGACCTTGGAAGCCTATTGCTGCCAACAAATTCAGATTCCGCCTCTCCTTCCCAACATCTTGAAGGCTTACACGAAAGGTGCAATTCGGACTCAACCACGAGATCTGCTCCAATGGTCGGCTGCTTACTTCCGCGCAATGGCCAATGGCGAAGTTCCGCCTGTGAAGGAGCGGCTGGAGTACCCTGTTGTGGAAGCCGAGAACGGACTTTCCCGTGGCCTTCTTCGTGTCCTGCACAAGCAATTGGTGGACAAGCCGCAAGTGACTCCGGGTCAGGTGAAGTCAAAATGGATGGGACTTTGTCTGAACCCCAAGGACGTGGACGCCATCATTGGAGACAATGCTCTGGGAGAGGAATTTCAATGGACCAAGTTCGTGGTGGCTGCTGCGGCGACCATCGCAAAAGGTGATATTGTGGAAACCATGAAAATCACCTGTGAGGTTCTCACCGAGCAGCCGGATGGAAGCGACCCGTACATTCCGTACCCTGTTTGGTTTGATCTCTACTTGTTCCTGGCCAAAAAGAATGATCTCCCGATGGAAACAGTTCAAGCTGTCGGGGATTTTTTGAAAGCCTTGTCTGTCGCAAATTACGAGATGATTGGTCCGAAGGATTTCCTCAGCCAGGAATGTCCTCCTCTTTACTTGAACAAAACGAAGACTACTTGGCCTTACTTCTAGCCCCAACAAGACAATGAGCTGCTTCCACTAGTAGTTTCTAAAGTTTAGCCAAGCATTGTATATAACATAGGCAAATACAATTACTTACTATCAATAACTTTAGTTACTAATCCAAAATTTATACGTTGGGCTGAATTAAATCGAGATACATAATTTACCACGAATGATCAATAATCTCCAAGTTTGAAAACTTACTGAACTTTTTCATTCAAATGTCATAATGGTTAGCCAAAACCGCTAACCGCCGAAAATCATACCGTTGACCGTAGAGTGGAATTCATAAAGCTTACCACGCCATATCATAATGCAGCACGAAGCATAATGAGTTGGAGTTGGAAGAAAGTGGAAAATATTCCAGGGACAAGAAATGCCCCAGCATAGCAATAGAGTGCGCGGTGAGTAGGGTAGTTTGACAGATGCAAGGAAAACAAGTGAAAGCTTTTACGCGAGAAGCGTTTGGAAACTTTCCCTCACTTTCCATTACGTCGGCCTTTGCATCGGTTCGTAACGACTAACACGAAATATGTAGATTATCATTTTTCTTTCATTTGTTTTCAATAAAAGTGAACTGATTTCGATTTCAGCTTTCGTTGATGAACACGTGAATATCTATATGTGCATTAAGGGTTCGTCTTAACCTGAAAGCTACGACCTACCCGTTGTAAGGCCAACAACACTCCAGTTATTGTGTCAAAGTCATCAGATTAGGCCCACATTCAGTTCAAAATAATAAATTACACGTATTTTGGGCAGATTTGATAATGATGCATGTTGGCAATTCTTAAGGATAGACTCCTTTACTGCTCGCCATAAAGCCAAATTGAAATTCATTGGGACATTGGAGACCCTTTTGGCTGGCGCGAGTGTTATTTGTGGAGTACCTAATGGAATATTTTATGCTCACTGGGATATAATAACCGGTTGGCATAAATTTGAGAACTTTCCAACTCTTGACCTCAGTGGAGAGTGAAAACGAGAGTAAGGGAGCGGGACTGAGAAAGTTGAGTCTCGCTCGTCTCTAGATCTGTCCAGGTGAGGTGAAAGTTATCGAGCGGTGTTTTGCTGGTCTAGCTACTTACGGGCTGGCAGAAACGTGAGGTGGAAGAGGAAGAAGCTCGGAGCAGAGTCCTTTCACCGGTAGAAAAAGAACCTAGACGGTCCTCAGTCCATAGCTGAGCCTAGGCCCAAGTACCTTTGTAGTGAGCCGGGATATTTCTTGGCCGGAGAAAGGAAATGAGTGTGAGGAAGAAAGCTCGCTACTTTCTCCTCCTTGGAGACGCAGGAGCTCGACGGCGGATGCGATAAGACGGGATTTTTGATGGGAGCGGACTGAGCTTCTCCGTGCGAGCTAGCCCGTCTCTCGACTGTCGACTCTTCCTCTTCAAACAGAGAGACAGCCAGGCACAAAGAAAATGATGATACATTGTGAGAAAGTCCCTGCTCCTCCGTATTCTACTTTCACCTGTACGCTCTCTCTCGCAGCAGCGATCAAAGGGATCCACGATCTGTTGTTGTTTTCTTCCTTCTTCTCAACGAACGCGAAACAGAGTGTCTCTCGCATGATCTTCTTACCAAGCGTCTCTCTACACCCTACGTGCCAGCTCCAACCTGCTTCACACTACAATGGTCCTCAATTTTACATCCGTGCATTAGGATTTAAGACTAATTGCTATCAACAACCAAAATGGATTAAATTGATCACAAACACCAACTGTTTCGCGCTTTTCTATTACGAAAAGTTCTGCCGCAATATAAAAAATTGCGAGACTAATTTTAGTATCTCGTCTGAATCTACTTTTTCCGAATACTATAAATATGCACGTGTAACATACAAACAAGTATAGGAATGCTCAGAAAAATGCTAATAAGATTTTTTCATCACATGAATATACATTCAAATATGCTCCAACACATGAGCTTTTATGTCGAATGGAAAAGGAAGAATGCGAGTTCGTAGTTGTGACGTAGCTAACCCAATTAAACTTCACTCACACCGCCAATAACATATTGTCATTTCAGTGGGCTATTCTCGAGAGAAGAGTATTCCAATTCTATTTAAAAACAACAAATGAATTCATGAGCTTAAAAAAAGCCCATTCTATTTTTGTTCTCGCTCGTCGACGGTTCTCGAAC